>KL286315.1:9743-25439 GCA_000699545.1 Podiceps cristatus | reverse complement strand
CCCACACACACACACACACACACACACACACACCCCACCCCCCCCAAACAAAGGTGCTTAAAAAAGACAGTTTTGCTAGACATGAACCAGCACCCTACACCCTCTTCTCAGGCTGCGGATCAAAGCTGGGTGCTCATATCCAAGGGCTCTGGTTAACCCTTTCCTCCCACCCTGGTTACCACCCACATCTCAGCTCTTCATTGGTCCCCTCCCTCTTCACCTGCTGTTGGTGCCAGGTGGTCTGGCATTCCCTTATCGCAGCCTCAAAGGACTCTGCAGCATGGGGGATTGGAAAAACAAACCAAATCCTCCTCCTGAGCCAGGCAGGTAGGTCCCCAGGTGCCTGTCCTCATTATGGAGATTGCTTTGGGAGCTGGATCCAGCTGGCAAAGGTTTTTCATTAGGATGGCAAGGCTGAAAATGTGAAGCTGGAGGGAAAGTGTGTAGTTGTGGAGTAGAGGTGGCCTCAAGGCTGGGGTTAAAGAGGTGGTGGTAAGACTTTTTTGTTTTCTTTTTATTTTAGTGTTGTGGGACTCTGTTTGTGGAAGTGACAGCGCATTTTGGGTGTGTTCAGGTTTGTTTGTATTTCCCCCCCTCTACCTCCCCTGCTCTAAAGATGTTATAATCTTGCAAGTGTTAAAATTTTGACTAGTTCTAGCATAGACTCGGGGCAGGAAAAAGCCTGTTTTAGGGCTGCTTGAGTCTGGATCTTGTGCAATGTGTGGGAGTTGTGCTTCAGCTATTTTTCTGGTAAGTATATGAGGAAAGGCAGGGAGAGTGGGCAGAGCTCAGACTCTGCTTATTTTTGTGCTAGCAAACAGCATAGCTCTGGCAGAGGACAAGGGATTTAAAGTGTTGAGCTAACATCTTAAAGCCATGGGCAGCTCTTGAGAGCATTTTCTCTCAAAAATATCAGAGACAGGAGAAAGGTGGTCAAGAACGTGGGCTGCTCCTACTGCCCTTTTGACTGGAATGAGTACATACCAACAGAATAAAAATAGGAGAAAGGAATTAGATGCAGGACAATTGTAGAGGCTTTAAGCATCTTGGAGTTGTTTCAGGTCTGCCAGCCCTGCAGAAGCTAGTGTGGCTAGCCAGTCCCCTGTGCGACAGCCCACCTGTGTGGCTGCTAAGAAGCTTTTACAAACCACATTTTATGTGGCTGGGTACAAGCTCTGCAGCACTCATAACAGTACAATATTTACTCACTGGAATTGTTGGGCCAGCTGGACCATTACGTATACAGCCAGGCGCCTTCCCAGAAGCGGGTAAGGCCTGCGTTTGCGCGTCCTAGGAAGCTTTGCTTGGAGTGCAACTCCAATGGGATTGTTTCAGTGGCTTCTCTGCACTTTGACTTTGTATACCGAGGAGAGGTGTTCCATGTAACTCACCAAAAATCGCTGAACTCTGCTCTACATGAGTTTCAAAGGACCAGTAAGTCTAGCAGCTGCACTTACTTAGTGATAAATGCTGATAAACACTAGCAGAGGTAGCTATCATCTGTTAAGACAGCATCCTTGTGTCTGTTGGCTCCTGTTGTCTCTTATTCTGCTCTTTGCACTGACGGCATCTGCCGCATCCAGTGTTGTCCGGGTGCCAGCTGACCGCCGTGATCTAGCCGTCTGATTGCTTTTTGGTGACAAATCGCTGTATGTGCTGCTGGCTGCATATGGCAGGTCAGTAGCATCTCCCGGTTGCGTGTGGTGAATCCGCATTGCAGCTACTGTTTTCTGAAGAATGTACTTGAGAAGAGGAGGTTTAAGAAAGGGTGGGGGAAACCCCACACAAGTGAAATAATATTGGGGAAAAGCTAGAGGAGTCTCAGCCCTCCGCTCTGTAGCCTAGTTCAGCTGAGGGTATAGGAAAGCTGGGCAAATGCAAACAAACTGCCAAACTTTGAAATTAGCCCACCTCGTCCGCCCCTGTTTCTTTCTCTTGCGGGGAGGCTGAAAATCTCCATGAAGAAAAATTATGATCGTTGAGTCACTTCAATAGCTGCGGTCCTGGCTGCCTGCCCCTGCCAGCCTGCTACGCAACTTGTGTGCGAACGTTTGGATTTCAGCGGTGGAAAACGAATGCCAGGCTGTACTCTCTTCATGCACCGTTGAGCTGTGCTTATGGTTGCACTTGGCAGCACTGAACGGCTAAACAGATAAAACCATCAGTCTTTTTATTTCCAAATATTAACCTAACTGCTAATAAAGCACAACCCGTGTCATCCTTATGGACTCTGCAGAGCTGAGTCACATTAAAACCAGAATCTGAATACTGGAAAAAGCCTTGTGCTTCTTTCCTGCCCTGAGAGGCAATGCCTCTGTGCGCAGAGCTTGCCTGGGAGGGCTTTGCCTTGGGACCGTAGCGCAAGAGCTGCATGGGGAAGCTGGCAGGGCTGGGCTGCGACCTGCACGCTTCGGCATGGGCGCAGTGGGCTGCAGTGCCGCTGCCCCAGGCAGAAGATGGATGGATGGCTGCATCCCTGCATCCCTGCCCCTTCTCCTCTTCCCTCCCATCGCTTAGCAGGGGTCTCCTCTCAGCCCCTCGGGCGGGTGGGGAAGGTTTGTCAGGCCCCAAGACAGAGGAAAGGGAGTGATTCTGCTTCAGTGGCTGAAGGTATTTTTCCCCAAACATCCCCAGCAAAACTGGGGGAGTTCTGTAAATTCATTACATCAGAGAGGGTTCTGTTTAATCAGCTGCCTTTCCCTGGAGGTGCTTTACACCTTGAGAGAGGTGATGGAAGGAATCAAAATTAGTTTGTGCGAGTTTAGCCTCAACCCCCTGCTGATGTTTTCCTGAGCGCTCTGTAATTCAGAGGAGCAAATGGAGATGCTGAGCAGTTCTCACCCTGTGTGCATGGGTCAGCGGCAGAGGCAAGACGTGAAGCCTTGAGCTCTGTATTGCGTCGTTCCTTTCCAGGCATTATCACGATGAATAACAAAGGTCTCTGTGTTACCAGGAGCCTGATCCATGCTCCAGGCTCGATTTGGCAAGTGCTTTTGCTCCCCAGTGCAGTTTGCCAGTTACACAGTAAGACGTATCCTAGTTTATCTTATTTATATGTGAATATACTAATTCAAAAAGCAGCCAAATGAGAAACATTGCACATATGCAAGAAAGGAACTGGGAACTTTGTGAACTAGATAAATAGTGGGACTATAGAGCTGGAATAGGGAATAGTTTCAACTTTTGGTTGAAAAACTATTATAAAAGACTTCACATGTGAAATTAACATAGAAAGAAAGGGCGCTTGGTTGCTTTCTCTGGTTGCTCGCTTTCCCCAGTTGCTCATGCTACAGCTAGTCTTTTCAATTAACTTGTACCCCGCCTTTGTAGCGTGGCGGGACAGGCTGACATGGCAGCAGCTTTCCCACTACCAGGTTATGTGTAGAGGCACAGGGTCCTCAGGAAAGCTTGCTCTGAAGGACTCTGTGGACCTGTGCATGATGTTGTGCCCTTAGAAACATGCAAAGTAATTTATTGCTGTAAAATAATTCCTATTCCAGTATCTCATTAGCCTTCACCTTTTAGCTGTTGTTGAGTTTGGGGGGTTTTTTTGAGTAAATAAACACCAAATTATTTGGAAATGGATTTTCCTGCAGCGTAATTGCTGTGCTAGCAACAGCCAAGCATTTTCCATAGAGCAGGGCATCAGGAGAGGAGGGTGCTTTGTTCGTCTCTCTCAAGCCCCAGCGGCCAGAGCCAGCGTGGGCCACAGAGACGGGCTTTTTGCGATACCGAGCTGGGAGGGCACCAGCACCTGTTGCCCCTCAAGTGGCTTTCAAAGAGATGGCCACAAGCGAAAACCTTTGAACTGGTTGACTGCTTTTTGACCAGCCCTGTGTCCCAGCGGTCTTCACATTGAGTTGTTGTGTATCATGAAGATACAGTCAAAAATCACACCCCAGAGTCACGTTTATCGAAAGAAGTGCAATTTTGCAAGGATAAATCTATTAATTTACCTGCCAAAGCATCTGTGATAGGTCTTCTCTGTGGAGTTCTATTAAAAACTAGTGTTTTATTATGCATTTATGTGTAGTTTATAACACACTTCTGTGTAATTTCATGTGTCTTGGATGTGGATATTTAGATTTTGATATGGCTAAAACATATAGTTTGTTTGTGTTAACTTTATAAGATACATAGCTTGGAATAAAAATAGCACTTTCTCTCACAATGATGCAATGTCATGGATAATAAAATAGATATACATTCATCACATTTATTTTACTTTCAGATGTTATGACTGATAGTCCATGTAATATACACACACATGAGGTTTTTTAATATAAATATGGGTTTTTTGAAAGTGCCACTTACCATCAGTATGTAACACATTACTTAGAGATTATTTACATGCTGTTGGTATCTTTCCCACTTTTTTGTTGTTATTAAAGTTTAAAAGGACTGAAGGGGAAGACACAATTTAGCATGGAATTGATTTTACGTTAGCTAGTGTTACATGAAATAATGTCATGGTATTAAAAGAATTGCATTGTCATCTCTTGGTGTTAAGTTGGATTATGTTCTGTAGCCTTGGCTCACTTGTTAACCCTTCAGTAGCACACACTTAATTGTTCAGCATATGACACAACATGGAAGAAATATTACCTACAGTGTGATTTACCTCTCTTCAGGCAAAGATACCGAGAACTGGATCACCTGCCTTTGCTTATTATACTGCAAAACAGAAACAGTCATGGGATCTGAAAACTGGCCAGTTGGGACAGACTGAAAATATGTACCCTGGAAACAAAAGGTATGTCTGCTCGGTCAGTCAAGCACCAGTCTGAATTGCTCTTAAAACTTAACACAGGCGTGATGTATTAACATGTGTGTCCTGTGGTGGAGAGGAGCTTTGAGGCTCTGAGCTTGTGCGTGCTGGGCAGATCGAGCGTGGTGTGATCACCGAAGCGCAGCTCGGTTGCTGTACGTGCACTGTAGGGAGCGGGGGTGCGCAGCCAAATAGATCCAGTCTGGCTCCAGTGGGATGTAGATACCCTGAGCCAGCAGGGCTTCTAGGGGAGAGGGAAGGGGAAGGTGGGTATAGAGAAGCGATTTTTTTACAGAGTCTACCTGGAGTAGCGAAGCCACCTGCCAGCACAAGCATCAGTTCAGCGGTTTCTAGAAAGTGGAGGGGAGCAGAGTCTACTTGAAATAGCTTTTCACCGCTAGCTCTCCCACAGCAGAAAGATTGCATCCAGTCCAACCCCAAGCTTTGGCATGACAGACTTTAGTGTCCCCAAATACAGCATGTATTAAAGATAAGTGAAAAACCTGGAGCGTGTAGATTGTGTGGCTCATTAGCCTTGTGTCTCACCCTCTGCCTCGAAGGACAAAGGGTTCAGGTCTTCTGGTGCAACCTGCTATGGAGGGTAGAACCAGTTGTGTCCATCTGTTCTCCTTCAGCCTCCAGAGACAGCTGAAGAGCAGAAACCTGGTCCCTACCATGTTCTGTGGGTGCATGGATCATTTTTTTTAATTAGTTCAAACTCATGGTATTCAGTCCACTAGCATCTGCAGCAAGGCCTGCTCTTCATCTCTAGAGGGTGGATGGCCCAAAGTACCCACAAGACACACAGTGGAGTTAAAAGATGACGGTATAGAAGGAAGGCTGGAGGGGTGGATCACAGAACCTGCTATGCTCTTCACCTCATGGTGCTTTCAGACATAACAGGGCTTAAAAACCTTTTCAGGTTCTCCCTTAGTTTGGGAGAGTCTTTGAACCCCACCGAGAATCCTTTATGCTGATGACTTTGCTTAATCTGCTCAGGTCCCAAATATTACTGTTCTAAATTATCAAGCTGTGTGGTTATGAAGAAGCAATATAGTGAGGACCTCTTGCTTAATGGGACTCAGGTGCACAACTGAATTGTACTTACATTTCTATGGGAAGCAAAAGTGGAGAATCCTTTGCTTACAAAATGGTGGAAAAACAGAAATTAAGAGCTATGAGGAAATGTCTGGGAACTGCTGGCAGTACAGTTCAGGAAGGAAAATACAAGGTGTTATGCGATTCCTGTGCATGGTCATCTGTTGTACAAGATGCAAACTCTGTGGACCTTAAGGATGTCTCTTTTGAGTTCTAAAATCCTGTAACTAATCTGAGTCATTTGCACAGCTGAACAGACTCCAGGTCTCTTAAGTAAATTGGAAATACCTATAATTCTGCAGGAAATTGGAGCACAGTTAGGTAGTCCCATAGCAGAGGAAGAAATAAAAAGGAGTCATAAAACCTCTGGTCTCTGGGAAAGCTCTGGGTGAAGATGACTTTCTAATAGAATTTTCTAAACTCTTTCAGTCTCACTTGGCTCCTGTCATACGGAAAAATTTTCAAAAGGCCAAAGCAAAAGGGTTCCATTTCAGCATTAATTGCAGTGTTGGGGTTTCTTAAATCTCTTTCCTAGGAAATAACTCACCGATGCACCATTTGCAATAATTAAATTACAAGCCAATTCTTTTGACTAATGTGACTCAGAAGACACAGGTTAAAATAGCATCTAGAAAATTTCTGAACAGCATACCTTATGGAGCAGAACTTAGCATATATCGTGAGGTTCACATTAATCAGAAAGCTGCTACAGAGTCTATAGGCCTGTTATTATAATTTGCTATTTTTAAAATTCTCTGAAGTAATCAGAAAATCAACCAGCTCAACATCCCTAAAGAGAGCTGCTTCCCACCCACCAGCAGTGGCTGACTTCACTGTTGACATAAAAACCATGAAGATCTCAGTCTAGTATTCTGCCATGTAATTGTATCCTTAATTTCGGCCTTGTTGAAAGTCTGCTGGAAAACTGAGCTTGTGTGTCCTCATTAGAAGCAATTCATATGTAAATCATTTAAGGGGTTTGGGGGGTGGGGGTGGTGTTTGGTTTTTGTTTTGTTTTTTTAACTTAAAAAAGCTCTGCAGGCTCTCGATCCTCTTGTGGCTCCTCTGTGGCTGTGACTCTTGGCAATCTGATGCAGAGTGAGAGGGTTGCTGGCCACACGCTCGGCTTCTCTTGCCTTAGCCCCCGGAGAAAGCATCTATCACGAGATTTTACCTTTTGCCAACCTTGGTTTAGTCATTAAGGATGTGAGATGAAACTATGCAGTCTTCTACATGCTTGTGCCTGGTGTACGCCCATGGAAGGTGCTTTCTCTCTCTTCAGTCAATAGTAGCCATCTAGTTATCAACTTTTCTGCATATTGGAAGGCTTAATTTTTGCTCTTTTACATGCAAAAATAAGCTGAAGTGGCAGCTTAGCGTTAGTGAAATGACATCTTAAAGTTAAAATAGAATGACTTTGAAAAGACATTAAATAAACAAGTCAGATGAGTTCTCTGGAAGAACTAAGAGTACAACTTCGATAGAGTTTGGGCACCTATTTCTTGTGAGTGTATTTCTGGAGCTGGAAATGGAAGTTATCATAAGTATGCTATTGAAAGTGTTGACAGCAATTTGAAGGTGTAAAGGAATATCGTGTCTTTACCATGATTTCTATGCTTTTTTGAGTTGGATGAGCTGAGTCCCTTCACACACTTAACTGTTCCTAAGATATAATGTCTGAGGTATTTGTCTTTAAGAAAGTTGAGTCTTTGCTCACGAATAAATTTTAAACTATTGCTGAAGGTGTTCAGAGCTTCCCTTTGGCACCTTCTTATTGTAGATACGTAAAAATGTAGACAAGTGGGACTAAGTAGCAGATGATGAAATTCAAGTTGATTAAAAACTGTCAAAACCCTCTGGGTTTTGTTTTGTTTTTCTTGTATAAATCATTCTACATAGAAAAGTAACAGGATGGAAAAACAAAGGTAGAGTCCAAGGTAATCTGGGAGGCAGGTAATTGTGTATTGTTCATGAATTGTCCAGTTCATTGGGGAAAAAAAAAAAAATCTTTACAGCTGCTAGGAATCTGACCTTGTGCCCAGAAAATGTGTAAAAGCACAGCTGGCCCTGTCTGGGGTGGAAATCGTCTTTAAGACTGATGGCAAAGACTTTATTTCAAGAGAGTATTTAGCTTTAAAAAATGAACAGGGTCTGCCTGTTCCAAATGTCATCTGTCAATTTAACAAATGGCAACTATATACACATCTTAATGCCAGATTGCTGTTTCATTAGGCTCCTTGTGGGTTATTCCTTCTTGGTAGCTGGCGTTATTCTAGCTGGAGCAGCAGAAAGGCAGGAGGGCAGGGGCTGCTCACTGCCGCTGCTCCTCAGCTATGCAGCGTAGTTCCTCGATGCTTTCGGGGGGGGCAGCAAGAGAGAAAAGAGGGCGCAAAATGAAAAAAAAATGCCAGACCAGCTTGATGGGGAGGCGTGTTCCTTGGTACAGCCCGTTTGAGCTCAGCATGGGACCAGACACAAAGATATCTTGGAGTTAGGTTTGTAAGTACAGCCTCGGTGCACAGGCAAGCGCTGATGGCCGCTGAATAGCGCTGCCCGACCGTGGTCTGAAATCGGAAATGGACCCGCAAGTGGCTTCAAATGGGAGCGCTCTGTAGCTCTGCCGCAGGGTATCAAGGAGGGTTGAAGACTCGCCCTGCCTACACAAAGACCTGCATGAATAAATTTTCAGTACAAGACAGTGAACTGAGCAAGTGCTGAGGAAACAATCCCAGCATAGGGTTAAGGTAAAGAAGGGAAAGGGACGAGTCCAAGCCGCTTCACTTGGCCCAGCTCCAACCCATCGCAATGCCATTCCCTCACTGCCTTCTGCGGCACCGCAGCACTGCCGGGACTCTGTAAGTCCCCAGGTCGAGCCTCCTCGAGCTGCAGCTGCCAACACTGAAGTTGCCAGCTCTTCGCTGTGGCGGAAATGCTACTGAAGTGCCCTACGTTGCAAGTCATCAAGGTTTTGTTGTGACCGTGGCTGAGAGCTTTCAGCCCTTGCCGTTGTCACTGGCAGCTCAAGCATCCTGATGGAGCTCCCTGATGGGATAAACACATTTAAATATTAAAACGTGTACTAAGCAGGTATAGTTTTGAGTGATTCATTTGGGCTGGTGCTGCCAGTACAAGTGCTGCACAGCATGACTGGAAAGAAGTTGCAGAGGCTAAGAAAATGAATTTCTTTTAAAAATCGAGTATTTGCTGTCTCCAGGGTCAGGTTTAGTAACAACAGGCTGGCCACTACACAAGCAGAGGGTTTCCTTGCTGGGGAGCTCTGAACGTACGGGTGAGGCCAGAGCACAGGAAGGCAGCCAGGTAATTTTGTTCCCAGGCTAAACTGACTTCATTTCCTTGTACCACGGCATTCAGGAGAGTTCATGCTGCGATTCGTGAACCACTCTCCCCCTACCCCACAGCACTCCCCCTAGGAAGCTGCTTCTCCTCGAAGAGTCTCCCTGCTCGGGGGCTCTGTAAATGAGCTGCTGCATTCAGCACCTCGCTGGGAGGCTTTTGGGGAGGGAAAATTGTGCTGGGTCCTCGCAAAGAGCTGGCACCCGCGCCAGCGCGTCTGTGTGGAGGCAGCAGAGGGGGTCTGCTGGGGAGTTAGGAGCAGAGTTTACCACAAGTCCAATCTCCTACAACCTCTTTTCCTGCTCAAATTTGTCAAGATTTTTTTTCAATAAAAGAAAGCTTTGCAGGGAGATGGTATATGCAAACATGTACTTACTCATTGTCGGTTTACTTCCATTAGGTGTGTGGAAAAAGCTGGTAAGCTTTTGAACTTGGTGTCCCTACGGCTGGTTGTTGAGAAGTTTCCCTGTTTTTTTTTTTCTGGCCGTTATCATTTGGCTTCATAAAAGATACTGCCTCTCCCTACAAATCTTGTTTCTCTTGCACAATATGGCTGCACAGATAATGACAGTTGTTTATATCCCCCTAAATTAATGTGACTGTAATGGCTACCTCTCAGACTTCAAAAGAGAAAGTAGGAATTGAAGTCATGGAGAGCATCAGTTTGTAGTACGCTGCCTCCTTGCCTGTACAGAAAGCTCCGAAGGTTAGAGAAGGGCCACGACGAGCCTTCCCCTGTATGTAAATCTGAAATCCTAACACTGCAAAATCAGTGGCCAGGCACTTTCCTCTCCAAGAGTACTACAGTCTGAGTCGCTTCTTAATTTCAGAAGCTGTCCCTGCCTTCTCCAGCAACACGGGCGGCCCCCTCAAGCGCCAGAGCAGCCGAGGCTGGCAAGTGAGACCATAGCCGAGGTCGGTGCACCACTCTTCAGTCGGAAAGCAGCAACGAGCCCAAGTCGCTGCCCTGGGAAGGGCAGAGTTAATTGTATCACGCTAAATGTTCAAGTCTACAGAGCTCTTAATTTTATTTTAAATGCTCTTCCCCCCCCATCCCCCTGCCCTTTTTTTTTTTTTTTAATCACTTAGATTTTTTTTAAAAGACAAAAGGAAGGCACCATGTGAAAACATCACTATGGAAACATCACGGGCTCACTCGTACTAGCCTGCCAAGTGACTACCTAACTGAAGTTTTACATCCTATTGGATCACTGTTGGCCATCTGCTCTCCTTCAAACTTCTCTGAATTCCTTATTTCCCTGAAAAGTTCATTTTTAGAAAGGAGGGAGGAGGCGGCGGCAAGGGGAGAATCCGGCATTCTTGGCTAGCGCAGCGCTATTGTGAAAAAGGAAGATAAACTCACTTTGGGACAGCCGCTTAAAAAGATAAAGATCCATGTTTTGGAAAGTAATTTCATAGAAAATACCTCGTTTCTAAATGCACTTTAATGATAAGAGTATATATTGGCAGCCACAAGGCAAAACAAATAAACAGCTGCTTCTAGTACTCTCGCACTAATTGTCTTCCTCTCCCCTTCTCTCATTTAGTGTCAAACGTATTTTCTTCTGAAATGTAACAGTTACTGCCTACACTGGAGCTGTTGGCTGCAGGCTCCCCAGCCTTGCTCCAAATAAAACACAGAAATAGATTTCCTGCCAAGCACTGGGGAAGTTTGAAGACTTTAGTTTTTAAAAATACAATCTTTTTATCAGTGCCCTAAGCCTGCCAAAGGTAATTATGGGCCATGGCGCATTTACATTAATGCATAGGATCTACAGACATTTCAAAAGCTTAATGGAGAAACTCAATAAATGTACATATTGAAAAATAAATTAATTAAACTGTCATGTAAGGATATCGCTTAATTTTGCAGAGCGGAAGGCGCTCTTAATGGGAACGGAATGGATCAGTAAGCATTTCAAAACCCAAAGCTATAATTTAAATTCAGGCTCTCCTCTAGTGTGCAAGTCACAAGACATATTTATTATAGCCTTGGATTGTCGATTGTAATCGGTTTAGCAGAGACAAAGCCGTGTTGCATTGCTTCCTTGCCCTCCTAGCTGGTTCAATATATTTTGATGTCAGAATATTGACAAGCAAACCAAAGGCTGAAATAAAATCATGTTTGCCTGTGATGAACTGGCAAAAATGCAGTCCAAGGTAAATGTAACGCTGAAGTCTACATATTTATTTATTTATCAAGCAGCAAGAGAAAAATGGTGATGTGAAGCTTCTTTAAATAAAACAGTTGAATATATTTACTGCTGCTCTTGAGGCCAGCTATGTGGCAACACAGACGTAAATAGATAAAAATAAGTAAAAGCACTGTGAAAAGGAATAGCATCGTTTATAAGCCACTGCTCTGCGTTTTCCAGGTGGCAGTAACAATTAAAGCTGTTGTTCTTGACACTCTTTTAGGGCTAGAGCCAAAGCCTGAGACCTAGGTGCCCAGCAAGCAGACAGAAACACTTCTTCCAGGCCGCGCAACCCATCAGCTCTTGACTCGCGGGCGCCCCGGCATGCTTCGCTGCAGGATTTTACTTGGTAGCACCAGTTAAAAAACCAAGCCTCTGCTTCCACAGTCATGAGCAACTGTCTCCTTCCTGCCGAATAAGCGTTCCAAGAATGGTTCAGTTCTTTTTCTGACATTCTTCTTTCTGTATTCTCCAATTCTCTTTCTTGTTAAGTAAATTAATTTTCTGATCTGGAGCACTGAAACCGGTCAGCTTGTCGGGTCGTAACTGTCGTGGCTGCCCTCTGCCTTCTTCCAGCCCGTGTTGAGCTTGGCCATGGAGGCGCTTCTCTGAGCCTGAACCTAGAGCCTTCTGCCCACCATCTCCATAGTTTCTTCTGGAACGCTCAAGTTAGCGAACCCAACTCTAAACAGCGCTGGCAAGCTCAGAACTCGTGGCTAGGAAGAGCTGCAGCCCACCAGACAGGGACACCTGCCCCCGGCACACCTCTGAGGGCAGTAGCGACCGGATCCGCGCGCGCCTGCTGAGCCTGGCCGCTGCAGGGAGCCAGGGCAGCTCTGCCTGGGGGAGAGAGGAGACAGCCACGCGCCTGCTCCTGTCGAGGTGACATGCCACCGCTCTGATGAGCGGCCTGTCTTCAAACGCGGGTTTCTTTCTTTCTTTTCTAAAAATACCTATCTGCATTTGTTCTTACCTAAGTAATAGGATTTTAAGGAGAATGGGCTACATTTTTGCTTTTAGTGTAATCTTTTAGCAGTTTGTTCCCCAAGCTAATTATTATACATTTAAAAAAAAAAAAAACACAAAACAAACCAACCCCCCCCAAACCTCAAATACAAAAACCCCCCCAAAAACCCACACAAAACCATGCATCCAAATGTGCCTCTTAATACTAGATGGGGTTTTTTGCTTACACATTACACTATACAGTACACGGAAGCATCTTTTATAACCTTTCTGTAACACAATAGTTTTTAGCTTGCTATGCTATTTGTCTTTCATGCCCTTTTTCTAAGATGCACACTATTACCCTCGATTTTGCCACTCACCTTTGGCTTTGAGTGGAACACAAATTGTTTTCTAAGTTAACAGGTTACCACTCACTGCTATTACAAGATATTTCTGTTCCACTTTTAGGGACTGCAGAATCAGACACAACTTTTAAAGCGTTTTGTCCAACTACCAGCAATCTTTCTACTTATTTACATGGCTCCTACTGTCACGCTTTCTAAATGCTAACAACACTCTTTGAAAGAAGGCAGGGGGGACAGAAAGCGTTCTGAGCCACTCTGCAGAAGAGGTGCTGAGAGATACAAGTCCTGGTCCAAAACAACCTGTCACTGATGTCAGTGACAGGCCAGAAGTCTAACATCTTTCTTTAATGTGGACTTCAGTGACTTCTTTGAGGTATAAGAAAATTATGGTCCAGTTGAGAACTGAATGTATGTATCTGTATACATAAATAGCTCCCTTCTATCACCAGCCAAATACCGTAACCACAGGGGTGAATATTTCCTTCCGATAAAGCCATTGCAGTTGTTAGAAGTGGTCTTTTCCTCAATAGCTTTCCCAGCTCAGCTGTCTGGCTCGTGAGCCCTCGCAGCTTCAAAGCCGATCAAATCTACAAACACCGCCATACCTTCTTTTGCTTATGGAAAGGAAAAACACGCAGAGGGTGCTGTAATAGCCAGGCGCATGGGACAGGTCGCAGGCACCAGTTAACAGGCTCAAGCTAAAGGAATACTACTTCTGAACTCTGAAAATAGCTATTATGGTAAAAACACTTCTTTCCCGTGTAACTTTGTAAACAATAAGTAAATACACAAAATAAAAATTCTAAGCTATTAGGATTAATGGTGATAACATAATGCTTTTAATGCTCTTTTTAAAAACACTTTTGAAAGCATTTATTTGAAATATCTAAGAGAAATTGTATTCAGTCTTTATAGTCATAGAATTTCAATCGCTCTTTTACATTAAAAAAAAAGTTTAGGCATTTCTCAAATTTCTGAATATCGGCCGAATAAACTACAGTTACAAGCTTAAAATAAGTATCCGCTAAGAGGTACATAATCAAGATTGAACTGTACTTGTATTCTTAATTCATTAGTGGAACTGTAAGGCCCTCTTCTGGATTATAAATTACTACACGGGCAAGCAAAGTGCACAGAAATGACAAAGCCAACCAACGTTAGGAAAAGATAAAACATCTCAAAGGTATTTTCTTCATACCATTACCAATTTCATTTCCTGCTTTTCACGTGTATCTGCCCATCTCAGTTACTGTAATTTAGTACCTGAGAACAACTTCAAGTTCTTAACAGATTCTTAACAATAAAGCATTTTCTATGCTAATATTCACAAGAGGAGTGGACAGTCCAAAGAGAGTTGTGGAGAGTTTCTCCAAAGCTTTGCACAAAGATGCTGTGCAGCCAAGCGATGCTTGCTTACGCTTATTTGCTTATGCAATAGCATACACAGAGATGTGATTCTGCATATATACCTGTCTACATATATGTAGGTGACTTTCAGACAGAAGTTCTGTATGAAAATTTGGCTTATGCTAGAGGGGGTGTTAAAAAAACAATGAAGAACCGTTACAATGGTCTTATCTCAAATCTTCAAGGACTATACAATTCCTTATATGCCTTTTGATTAAATACACACAGAAGGACTGTGAAGATCTTACAAATATCACCTTAAAATCATAGAATAGCTTAGGTTGGAAGGGACCTTCCATGAGATTTACTTGGATTTGCCTAAGTAAACAATATTAGTGAAAAGCAAGATGCTTCACCACAGGCAGAAGTCAAGAAAATATTCTAAAATGTGCAGAATGGCATCATTTTAATGGATGCATCTGGCTGTAAACAAGTGAACCTGAACCATGGATTTTCCTCTTCCTAAAAACAGCCATTTATTCTTCTGCTTGGTCATATACGATAACAAGAAATCACATACATAGAAACGCAGGAACAAGCAGTAAATATCCTATTTCTAAAAACTCGGTAGAGAACATCAGACATAGTTTAACTGGACTGTACATTTTTTAAAAAGAGGGATGCCGAAGAAACCTTCACGTATCATTTTTTGGTAAGCTTCTGTCTCTCCTCAGTGTAGGGCTAATTACGACGGTTCTTTTTCCGCACTTTTGATTTTGGTGCTGCCAAGAAGAAACAGAAAAAACATCAGAAATGTATTACAGTATACCAGTGACAGCGTTCTTTTAAATTAGGTTGGGATCAAAATGGATCCATTAATATGAAACCTACCATTGGGATTTTCTTGTCTGTAGAAAGCTTTTAACAATTCCACTGCTTCTTCGGCACGATAGCCAGAAATGCACTGTTTAAATTAGAATGATGTTCATGAGCGCATCTGAGAATAACATATTCTATGCTTCACAATAATGCCTTAAGTACAGGATAATTGTAAACAACTGTACTGTCTGTTCCACTAATTTAACATGTATCTTTATCTGGGGGTCAGAAAATCTCTTTTTCAGGTTGAATACCTCATACATTTGAAAAATACGATGTTGAGGCTTAGCAGAGTCAGTAACTTAAAGTTAGGCTAAACAAACTTCCTTAGTAACTTATATCATAATTTTTTTTTTGAAATCTCCAATTTCTTTCTTATTAATATGTTTCCAACTTACTTCATACAATCTTAAAGCACTTGGAAATGTAAGAGACATACACCTATGTATCTGTAGATAAGATTCCTACCAGACAATGTATGTCCACATACCTGTTCTTAATTCCTAACCGTCACCTGTCAGACCTTTTTGGTCCTTGCAAAGTATTTTTCCAGGCCATGAACATTAACAACAAAGTGTTTAAATGTCACTAAAACTAAATGATTCTCCACCCACACTAGAAAATAATGAATTACACCTATACATCCCACTGCAGTTGCCTACAGAAACAAAGGATTTGTAGTAGAATCTGCTCCTTCCTTTCTTCTGAACACAAAGAAAAAATAAATGCCATAATGTTAGCA
>JMFS01124898.1:0-30562 GCA_000699545.1 Podiceps cristatus | reverse complement strand
GGGGGACAGCCAGGCCGGCCCAGCGCAGGGGGTACTGGCACCCCGTGACCCAGGGAACGCTGCTTCTGCGGGGGGCAGCGGAGGAATCGCAGCTGCTCAGGCTGGGCCTGGAGCCGCGCTCCCCTCCAGGCAGCCAGAAAGCCGACACATCTAAAGCGCAAAACTACAGAGAGTATTATGGGTTGGACGGGAGAGGGGGTTATTTCATGGGTATTAGCTAGAATACACGGAAAGGTTAGGAACGTGAAGTAAAAAAAAAGTGCTGGAGTGTGACAAAGGCAGAGCATCGGTTAAGCCCTACAGCCTCCTACCTCTGAACCTGACTGGGCAGGGGGCTGCAGCCCCGGAGCTGCCGCCGCCAGGCTCAGCCTTGGCTCTCCCCCCGCCCCGCAGAGGGGGCACACACCCTCTGCCAGCCCAGAGGTATGCGAGGAGGCAAAGTGACATGAATGAGCCAGCTGAAATTACATTAGAAGGAAAAATCAGAAGCAAAATAGGCACAATAAAAAGATAGGAAAATCAGAAGCAAAGAATACAGAAGAAATTTATTGAAAGCACAAGTACAGACTGGCCAATAACTGCTTTCTACAATCTGAACAGTAAATAATGGAGCTACAGAAAGGTACAAAGGTTGTTATAAAATAGTTTTAATTTCTTTTCTTTTTGCATTACAAACATTCTTTGAAAGAGGCAATGGAATTCTGATGTTGTGTATGCTTACCCTCCCCACCCCACCTTCCACAATACTGAACCTGTAATAGCTGTTATCAAAATATACAATACATCTGTTCACCATAAAAAACTGGGTTTTGCTGCCCCCTCATGTCTTACAACAGGTATAAAAAAATTATAAATATGTACACCCTTTTGTTACTCACATTCTTTACATGCAAACACAGGGATCCAAAGGAAAAACCCACAATTGCCCGGGTTCCAGGGTTACCTCAACTCATTTGCGTGCATTTTGCAAAACACATCCAGCCTGTGGGCTGACCGAGCCACCATTAAAGGCCACCAGACAGGTTTCATGCCAATAAGCCTCTTCCCAGTGCCCTGGGCAAGGCGACCCAATGAATCTGAAGGTCAAACCACAGCTGTTCCACTCGGGTTGCACATGGGTCCCCACGCAGCAGGTGCTGCCCATGGCAAGCTGCGAGCACTGGCCGAAGCAGCGCTCCCCGTCGCCTGGGGAGGGAGGGAGACGCGCAAACTAACTGACAACAACTGCTGCAACACCTGAACTTCCCCTCCTGGAGGCAGGAGACCAGCAAGGAAACACGGAGCTTTCAGAGGCGGATCACAAGGCTTCGCTAACAGGTTACTCTGACTTGGCAGTAACTGAAACCGGCGCCTGCGCACCAGCTGAGCTTCCTCAGCTCAACGGGGACAATGCTCGCCTCGAAGATGGTTTCACGCTCCTCAGCCGTAAGCTGAAGGCGGACAAGTGTTACCAGTCTCGTGCCAGCAACCCAAGCTGAACCCTCACTCAGACTTCACACACTTCTCCAGCATAATTCACATCCTCAAGAGTTCAGGGAGGAACTAAGAAAAGTTAAGACTTTTCCAAACACTCAGTGCTAAGCAAGTCAAGAGCTCCCACACTAAGCAAGGAAATCGTAACTTGCAACACTAAGACAATTAAAAAACAAACTTTGGTCCACAATTTGCAGAAAAACCCTGAAAAAAAGTACAAGATTCTTGTTATTTTGCATCCGAACAGGTTGCAGGTTAGAGGGAAATGTAAGGCAACATCGGATTACACAAAATAGAAGGCAGAATGGCCTAGGAAAGAGTTGTAAGCCAGAAAAAAAAAAAATAATGGTCGTATCATTGGGAAAAAAAACGATCTGCTGCATTCTACTTTTAATAATTTCCCTTCCTATAACTTAAAAGATCTGGGCTTATAGGTTAAAAAGGTAAAAATCTTTAGCCTGGGTCCTTTTATGTAAATTGACAAGCTATTCGTGCTTGTTATCTCAAACACTTTTTAAAAATCTGCTTTGCTTAACGTGTTTTATCAGTTTCGTTACATTACTCATCCTCAGTCATGACCTCAGCCTGGTAACTAAATTCCTGCCCTACAGTTTCAATTACAAAAAAAAAAAAGTACAGTATACAAGGGTAATACCACAAAGGAGTAAATTTAGATTACGTTTATACCATCTTATCATTCTATAAAAAGGTACTTAAACTATTTCTTTTGCATATAAAGAGATTAGAATATTTGGTCAACTGGAAATATTGCTAGGCACAGATGACAGCAACGGCATCAAAAAGTATAATACAAGAATTAAAACAAAAAGCTCAAATGCTGAAGACATGCTATAAGAATGATGGCAGAGCTACATTGGTCTTGTTAATCTCAAATTAGGGGCACGAAGGTGACTCACGTGAGCACCTTTCTAAATGTGGGATATCCGATAATTCTTCAAATCCTAGCCAAGTATTTAGATATATATATACACACACACAATTTTGACAAACTCAATGATTCGTCTTCACAAGTGTCCAACAGTGGTTAATTTCATATCTTGATCAATGCTCTTGTGAAGGGTAGAGCCTGTTGACTCGCTATCGACAATGGAATGTGGTTTGGTCTTGGGAACACTTCCCCACCCAGACCTTTCTGCTTGGTCCGAATGTTACGGACAAAGGATCTTAAAAACTCCCACTTGACGGTTTGTAGATGGCGAGAAACCACAAGCAGATTGGAAAGTGGCATGAAGACACATGATACTATGCAGATTGCAACATTTCACGGGCAGTGGGATACAACTGCCTGAAGAGTCAAAGCCCAATATTTTCTTTATCCACTTTGCCAGCTTCACTTCTCCTTCACTACAACAAGCTGATCCAGTAAGCCCGAGCTCACGCATTCCCCTCAACTCTCCCAATCCACTCCTTGCAGTTCAGATGGTTTCCCCAAAGAAGCAAAAGGTTTAAGGCACAGGACAGCAGATGCACAGTTAAGTTAGGATCAATGCAACTTATTTTTGTGCTGTGTGAGTTGGGAGCTCCTATACACCATGCATTTTGCAAAATCCTGACTCAAAAGGCGCTAAAGTGAATTTACACAGTGGTTTTAGGTCTTTCAAGGCATGGATGGGTAAAGAAAATAAAAAAGGCATCAATGTGAAACCTGATAAACTTGTTAGGATCTGCTTTTTGGGGGAGAAGGAGCAGGAGGGGAGGGGAATTTCCCAGAGCAGGTTCCAAAGTGTAAACTTTAACTTGTGATTTTTATTTGAACAGTCAAGATTGTTACCCATCACCGTAAGGTTAGCAATATGAATTAGATTTAATTTTTTCTTTTTAAAAACCGGTAAACTGATTTCTCCTTAAAAAAATAAAATCTCTGGTCTTTTAAGGTCACTTCAGCTGCATTTTTAAAGTGGCTTTTTTCTGGAATGATGGAAGTTGAAACCCTAGTGTTCAGCCCTTTCAGGTCAAGGCTGAACCCAAGAGGTTTTAAGTCAAGTCCATTTTGTCTCACACCTTCCCAAGCTTTAAATGGTGGACTTTGAGAAGGACACACGCAGGTGATGATTCTCACCCAGGTCATGATTATGGAGGTCAATGAGTGACTGAATGGCTTCTTCCACAGAGCCCATCTGGATCAGAGCCATTTTACGGTCCTTCCTGACAAGACACAAGTTTAAATCACATTCAGTACCACGATGTGCAGAGCTTCCCTAACTCGATGCAAGCTCTCTTACCTAGCATGCAACAAGGCCAGCAGAAAATCAGCTACCTGGGTAATCACAATATATTTTTATACGGAAGAGCTGTCTCTGAGAAACATGCATATTCAAACTTCTCACTCAGCTACCTTTGTTTTCTTCATCAACGCATACTTGCCATGCACTCAATCCAGGGTTACTGTGGAATTCTTTATCTACATTAGTGACGGTTCTTGCCCTTGCACTTAGCCTGAGCTGGAATTGATCAGAACTAAGTGCTTCTACCCTTCTTATACTGGAAAGCCCAGTGTAAGGACAAGACATAAGAGGAAACACTTACTGGAAGAATTTGAATCCTTTGACCATCCCGCCATTGCTTGAAAATAACATCTTAAGGTCATCTTCAGTTATTGAAGGTCTGAAACAAATAGTTTTTCCAGTCAAATATATACCAACAGACAGTCTCTAAAAACCAGTTCTCAGAGCCTTTTCTAAACTCTTTACCAGTAGCTTCTTGGACTGGAAAAGCTATGAGGAACAACAGGAAAATGGGCAGGCTTTCTTCCTGCTAGCAGCAAAAAGCTGACTGTATTTACTCTCACACTGAATTTGCAAACTTTTATATACTTAGCCATGTAGGAACTCTCCATGCAGATACTTACGGAATATTGGACAGATGAAGAGTGGCAGAAGGGGGAAAGATGTTTTGGAAATTTTTGGAGCCTGGTTTCTTGAAACGATGTAGAGGAGAATTTCCATAATCCTTAGTCAGACCTTGGTCTTCCTGTCCGTCACGGGGAAGCTGTACTGTCTGATGCTTGGACAGCGTTATACGGATTGGCTTCCCATGAAGCTTCTGACCATTTAAATGACTCATGGCTGCAATGGTTAAGAGACAGTGCTGACTACAATGGTATTTCATGGTTTTGTTCAGACACTTAGAGCTAGAATTTCATTCTAGTTCTGCCCTGTGTAGATGCTACATCCTCCAGGACCTACATGACAGGCAACGTTACTCTGTCCTATTGCACTCTTTATTGTATTTCCCTCTAGATTATCTCGTACAAATGAACCGTACCCTCTCCAGGGCTGCCTCAAATCCATCCTATGTGTGCGGGCAAGCGATTAAGTGCATGGACACAATCAGGTTTTGGGTCTTTTTTTTTTTTTTTTTTTTTAAGAGAAGTACCGATATTAAAGCTTTAATTACCCATTAGGCTTCTTAATGCTAACAGTCTGATACTTTTAAGCTTGCTTACCAAGCTGGGCCTGGTTCCCATCAGCCATCTGAACTAGGGCATTCTCTTTCTTATTAAATAAAATCTTCACCCTCTGCACATCACCATAGACTCCTTCAAAAAGTGAGGAAACAAGAACAGTCTTAGGTAGACGGAAAAAAAAAAAAGTCTCATTCAACTTAATATTAGCTAATCAATCCAACAGCAAAAACATTCATTCACAACCAGAACAGATCTCATTCCAACCATGGTTACTTATTCTGCTGTAATTTTAAGGAAAATTCTTATATAGCAGAATAATAATGGAACAATACATTAAAGAAAAGATACTGGGTTTCAGCAAAAAAAAAAGCAAATCTTACTGCCAGAAGACTGGACAGTTTAGCATGCTATCACAATTTAAAACTCTTATAAAAAAGACATGCAAAGCAATAAACCATGCATAACTGAACATAAAATAAAGGCAAACTAAATTAAATAGCAAACTAAGTAAACAATGTAAAAATGAAATTATGCATTCAAAAAAAAGGCAAACTGCAAACTGTACATTTTTGAAGTATCAAAAAAGTAATCTCAAATAAATGAAAAACAAGGTAATAAAAAGTGTGAATAATAACATACCGAAAAGAATAAAGAGGCATTGGGGTGTAACTCTCTTTAGAGAACAGCAGAGCAAGGCAGCGGAGGGACAGGGAAGAGGTAAGGAATCGAAGGGGAGAGCGAGGTTGCACAAATCGTCCACAACGAGGAAGGGCAGAGTCCCCGCAGGAAATGGCGAAATTGGTTGATGGATGATGAAGTTTTCAAGATGGTTAATATTGAAGGGCAGGTTGGTTTCCGAAGAGCAGGGTTTGGTTTTTTTTTTTTTTTTTTTTTTTGGAAGGGGAATGTTTTTATTTTTTTGTTTCAAGCAACAACAGGAAGCAGAAGTACCGTGCAGTCAGTTGGCAAAGAAATTCCGGATCAGGGGAAGAAAAAAAATTCAGGGATGGGGAGAAAAGAAAAAAGTAGCAAAAAACACAGGTCAGTAAATACATAAGGAAATATGTAGTGTTCCATCAGTCAGATTTATAGAATTCTACATACAATAACTTGTTTACAGAAACAGTTAATAGGTTTTACCTAGTGGAACACAATGATAAAAGAAAAGGCATTTTTTACTTAAGATATACAAAGAAGTAAGAGACAGTATTCACAACAGAGTGACTTCTACAGGCTTTAATATTGACTTAAATTGCAATGCTGTTCCTTAAAATTTGACTAAAAAAATATTTTCTCTGATTACAAGGATTTTTAAGAAATGACTTCATGCACCCAGTCAAGCACGCAGCTGTATTTGCTGCTTTCGGACCAGATACTATGGGAAGCAATCCATATTGCAATACTCAGCTGGGACAAAATAAAGTCCAATTAGGTACCAATCACTGAAATAAAATACTATCCAGATGAGCAGCGTACAGCTACAAAACCCCCTCCAAGTTCTGCAAGAAGCGCTTGCTATAAAGGAACCTGGTACTTCACTTGCAAGAGAATTCTATTCCCTTCCATCTCTGTGGCTTGACCTCACCACGTGGCAACGTGAAACTGCTGTTACTCAGCCAGAAAGGCAGGAAAGGCATCTCCGCTCCCCGTGAGAACGCTAAGTTTGCATGCAGAGAGTCTGCATTCAAAGTAAAACTCAATGCAAGCTGAGACAGAGACTTCTCCCACTCATCATGGAAGGGAAAAATGAAGTAATTTCAGTTTCCATGATTCCAATTGAGAAAAAAACCTTACATGTTATTGCAGAGTAGTCACTCCAGAGAAATACTGTCTCTTAACCAACTGGTTGTGGCACAGGTAAGTTTCTACAACACTGATTATACAGGCAATGGAAAAAGTTTCAGGTCTGTTAGTTCACAGCTTCAGTACAAGTATCAAAGTCTCTCTAGCCCAAAGATAAGCTGGATGGATAGTGAAGAGCTCATCAAAAATTACAAGGCATGAAATAACTGCTTGCTCCTACTTAACAGGAACTGTGCAGACCATTCAGACGCTGCTCTTGGAGAGCTGTCAACGCATGCAAATTAAACAGAGGTGCAGCACAGTCCTTGTCCTGTCCCCGCCATCCAGACAGCGCAAAATCACCCCAAGAAACACCCACATGACAGTATTACACTGGTTGAGAACAACAATGCCAGCTCGTAATGTTTAAGACTTTTGTTTGCAGCAAGTCATTAGGACCAAGCCAGAGACTACAGAGTTCCTGGAATGGCAGAGGAGTTCCTAGGTAGGGAGAGCGACTCATCCAAACCAAAGCTGTATCACAGTCCCTGCCATTATTTCATGCCCTGGAGAAAATAGTAATGACAGGTAAAAAGAATAGTCTGAAATACTGATTTAATTGGTTCATCTCATCAAGAGTTAAATATTTTGCTCATTCATCACATCCAGGCTTCCCCTTTGATGCAAAAGAGGTTTTGTGGTTACTCTGACATCGCTGGTAAGTTTTACAGCTTTGCAAAGTAGTATTAACTTGTGTGTGCAGTACCACCAGTTAATGTGTTTTTCAGAGACTCATCATACTCTACTGCACACACTAGAAGATTCTACACTTTCAATCCAACAAAGAGCCAAAAGCTGACTGAAGAAAAATCCAAGATACCCGTATCAAATTCTCTTATGATGCTGTCTGTCATTAAAGATTATTTTTGTTTTAATATTACTCGATTTATTTTTAAAGAAACACAAATCTTTCAACTCACTAAGTTAAGTAGAATTGAAAATGTAAACTGTGCATGTTAAGGGGGTTTAGCTAAGGAAAAACTTCCAGGAATCTTGGAAAGGGAAAATGTGCAAGCACATGGTAGAGGAAATACTGCACAGGTAACAAGGTCAAGCTGGCAGGGGTCCAGACACTACACAGAAAGAGCAAAGGTCAGGACAAACTCTCTCTGTAGCTCTGAATTAATGTATTAAAAACTAGAACATGCTAAGGAAAAGAAAGAATGAACATGACTATTCTGTGACCCAAATGGCACTATTCCATGGGAATGGCAGGGAGACTCCAAATAAAAGAGGGAGCAAGGGACAGGCATTGTAGTCTTTATGGGACAAGAGCAGGCAGGCAGCATCCTTGGCTTTGAACCAAAGAAGAGCAAGATTTTAATTTGAGGTGGACTTTTTCATTTCCCTTCAGCAACTAGAGTACCGATCTGCTTTGAGTTTTAGAGCTGGCAGAGCACATCATCTGCTTTTCTAGTTTTGCCGTTTCCTTTAGGATACAGTAGGATTTCACTTTCAATGAGTTTCAGCACAATCTGTGTTCAGAAAGTGAAAGCAGAGGTAACAAGAAGGAGAAAAAAAAGTAAAGTTAGGACTCCACTAACCTCAGGATTCAGATTGCTAACCAGCAGAACAGAGTTCCCTGCCCCAGCGAGGCCGGGAATGGCAATCCGTCCTGCTGCAGCCGCTGCAGCTGCTGCTGATGGGATAGCCAAAGGAGCTAGTGCTCCATGAACATTTGGGACTGACAGGCCTGGAAATTAAAGAATATTAACCAGTAAAGAAATTAACAGCACGTACTCTAGTGTATTTGCTGCACCAGAAGGGAGAACAGTACACCTTCTGTAACATGCAAATAACCACTCAAAACACAGTGACCACTTATTCTAAGAGCAACAGGAGCCTCCAATTCTGGTGCTGCAGGAAATGTTACAAATTCTGATAGTATTTGCTCTTGCAGTGCCTGGTGCTTAGCAGGTGCTTCTCAGCACCATCTTGTTGACTACAATATTTTGCATGTTTCACAAGCAGCGGAATCAGCACAAAGCCTCAGCTCTGTTGGTGTAGGAAAGGTATCACAAACAGTGCATTGTAAGGGTCTCTCCAACCAGTGCATGCCAAAAACACTTCGTTCTTTAACCATGCATGTATCAGTCAGATACTGTATGCTACCATCAGCCACTCTCTTCTCGAATGGAGAAACATTATAAAGTTCTATTTACAGGCATTTCTAGTTTGCTCACAGGAAAATACAGCTGGCACCTCACTGTACTAGCCCTCCAAAGGGAGGAGCTTTAGACTTCAAGAAACAATTGCTAGTAATCATTTAAATGAAGTCACTCCTCCAAGTGGCATTGCCTATTTCCCCGACAGGACGGGATATTAACAAAACATTCATGGTTGAACTGTGTGATCTGTGCTTGTTTGTCATAAACAAGGAAATTCCATCAAGTTACAAGAAAGTCAACATAGCTTGGTATGCTATGAAAAACAAAAATTGTTTAGTCTAGCACCCCAATAAGTGTATTTAGCACCTAAATCCCAAATCTGTAATCTCAAGATACTTGGCTACTTCTGTAAGTAGCAATAATTTGTTACCTCCAACATGAGCTGTAAACTTGACAGTGCAACTTTAACAGTGTATGAAATTAGGTTCATGTTTAAATAGTTTTTTTACTTGAAGTATTTTGTAAAAACTGGGCAAAGATTCCCTGCTTTTGACAACATTTACAGCTGTCAAAGTGAGATCCCAACCTCTGCAACCACATGAAAAAATCTGAAATACAAAAAAATATCCCCTCCCCATCTCCCCCAGTTGTTTTAAGTACTGCCTTTACTCTCTCTTCCATCCTGCTACTTATATTTTCCTTGTCACAGGGATATTGCCTAGCCAGAGGTGCCACAGCTGCGCACTCACATTCCTAGTTGAGATTATGTACTAAAACACCATTCCCTTCTGTGCCTAAATGCCAGCATTTAGAATTTACATGACTACCCCAACAAACAAAAAAAGTCACTACTTAGCTTTAAAACATCAAAATTCTTCAGCAACAGAAAACCTATATAAAATTTCAACTTACGAAATACAGTACCTGCAGCCTGAGGAATGGCAAAGGTAGGAGGAAAGCCAGCTCCCGCATATGGGGAAGCAGAGATTATTCCTGGGGCACCTGGGAAAGATATACACATTATACAAACACACCCAACAGTGAGAAAACTCTAGATGAAAGGATTCATTTGAAAGCTAAACTCTAAAACATAGACAGTAACTCGAAAATGCCTCTGATATAACATTGAGCTTCAAGAAGTTACAAAAACTGTTCCTCCTCCAGCTCTGAGTTCTGAAACAACTACTGGAATGGGGCTGTTGAGCAGAAGCTAGGAGCTCCTGTAAGGGCTTAGCCACAGCAGTGTCCAAAGCGCAGGCTACAAGATCCCGAACTGCCGAGTCCGTGCTGTGGGCAAAACAGCAGATGGCACTAGAAGCCCATCAGCCAGAAGCCCTGAACGGTCCCTGTCACACACCCCATCCATACCTTCCTGCTCCTGTTTTGCACTAAGTCTGATCCAGTAGCTCCCACGTTTTCCTCATTAGTCACACTGTACTCCAGAATTCTGCATGACCAAATACACTAGCATCACGTCCCCCCCTTCCCCAGCTGACACACATATTGGTTACACTTGTCCTGCTCCCACTTCAAGAGTTCTCACCAAAAGCAGCTGCCATGGTCTGATCGAGAGAGGGCTGGCTATCCCCAGAAGGTAGGTCTGGTCGCGTATAATCTCTGCTTTTATCGTTATTGTATTTTACATTGAGACTCGTGAGCTTTGAGAAATCTATGCGCAGCGTACAACAGGCATTGTAGATATTCTGTCCGTCTAAAGACTGCAAGGAAACAAACCATTCTTCATCCAAGATGCATTTATACCAAGATCACAGCAACAAACCTCTGAAGAGAGAAGGTGTCACAGCATCCCAGGTACCAGTGCTCCATCCAAGGCAGGCGGGTATCTGGCTGGTGTGGAGGAAGTACTGCTTCCTTCTATCCCCTCCTACTGCTCCCAGTGGAGAAATTCCCTCCCGCTCGCACGTGTGATCTGCCAGAGGGCAATGCTCGCCTACACTTAACACGATCACCCAATACCCCAAATGTTAACACAGATCTCAGATTAATAAAAGCAAGCCTAAAAGTAATTCAAGTGTCTAGCACTGCAAGCATACTACTCACCAGTTTGGCATGCTGAGCACTCACTGGGTCTGCATATTGTAACAGGGCCTGAAATTGGTTGTTCTTCGTGAATGTGATAATTTTCAAGACTGTGCCAAATTTGGAAAAAATCTGCAAGATAATATTTGCGTATCTTATCTCATTTTCAGTAATTTAATTTCATAATGATCTCCAGCATTAGAAACAGAAACAACAGTTATCCTTTCACCTTGTTAGCTTTCCAACTTAAATTTTTAAGGCTTTAAACTACACCGTGGGCATTGTTCAACTTGCATCATGCCATCAGACCAGAAAAAACATCAGCGTGACTGAACTGCCCCCTTAATAAAGTTTTTGTTCTGTTATGAATTCCTACACAGGAAGATTCACATACACCTTCACAAGCTGGAACTTTTCCAATCATTTCAGGGATTCTTAAATGCAGTAAAGCTGGGATTTTGAACATGAAGATTAAGTTAAGCAACCTCAGAAAGCAGAAGCTTTCCAAATTGGTTACTGCCTGACTCCTGGACACTGTTTTCCCCTACCCTTGCACAAGGACACGTAACAGCTACTTCTGCTAAACCATAAAGAAAACTTGAAGAGCCGTCTTGAAAATATGAGTATGTCCCTTGCACTGTACCAGACTGTAATCCAATTAAAATGGACCAGCAATCAAATATCTGGAAAGTTAAGTGGGGCCACACTGGGACCAAAAATAAAAAATCTTGTCCAGGTGCATGTCAGGGTCTCCAGAAAGTAGAAATTTTACAGCTATGTTCAGAACTTGAATTCTACAGAAAAAAACCACATGCTGTTAGAACACACAAATTGCTGATGCAATAATTCACAATTTGTTGCTACCCCTTCCTCCAGGACAATCTTCAAGAAGCTGCGGTGACATGTTTTACCTGATGCAGAACATCCAGAGTGACAGGATAGAAGAGATTCTCAACAATGATCCTCAGGACAGGGCTCTGGCCAGCCATCGCCATTCCTGCATCTACTGCTGCAGCAGAAGCCGACAGCGCTAGGTTTCCAGACTGAACAGAATTCACCGCTTGCAGAGCTGCTTGGGCACGCTGCAGAACCAAACATTCTGTTAGACTGACACTCCTGCTTGCAAAAATACACATTCAGCTTTTCTTGAGCTTCCTACCTGCAAACTACTAGCAGAACTCAATAGTTAACAGAACAGAAAGCCATTTACTGTTCCTGAGGCTGGGGATGCAACAACTTCAGCACATTTACAGACCACCCCAAATCAGTAAGAGCAATACAAAAAATACAAACTAAATGAAATATGAAGTACTCATGCTACTGCTAGAATCTTGCTCAGCATCTAGCAATGCAGCAAAACGATTCCATTGTTTAGAAAAAAAGGGAAAACTAGGCTATTCTGGGGTGAAACACCATCTCCAGAATACTACAGAGGCTGACAAGACTGAAAGATTAATGCACATCTGCTATAGGGATCCAGGAGTGAAAACTGACTTGGGAGTTTTCCTGTGGAGTCCCCCCTCACACATGTAACATTATGATGTGCTCACTGTTGTGCACCAGAGTCTGGCTGTGCTAGATGCACCGAGTAACAGCACTTCATCTGCAGAGCCTTAGACGCTCTGATCCTGATGAAAGTCAGCCTGAAAAGCGAGAGGAGGCAAACTGGATGTACTCGGCAGCCATCCCCAATAAGGAGGCACAAGTAACTCGAACTTCTTTCCAGTGTTCCTGTCCTGAAAG
This sequence comes from Podiceps cristatus, assembly GCA_000699545.1. Taxonomy (NCBI): domain Eukaryota; kingdom Metazoa; phylum Chordata; class Aves; order Podicipediformes; family Podicipedidae; genus Podiceps; species Podiceps cristatus. The sequence continues at coordinate 17,929 of JMFS01124898.1, read as the reverse complement.
ACCAAGGGCAGCTGAGCCAAAAAAGGGGAACTTTTTACCCTATGCAGAGCGTATCTTGCACAGAAACTCTTGACAGACCAGACAGAGACTTAAGCACTGCTGTGTTTGAGGGCTGCTTGCCCCAAAGCTAGCACTTACCAGAAACAGACTTTTACACTACTGCAGACACAACTTTTGCCCCATCAGAGCTTTATTTTATAAAAGTTTAATATTAGAAACAAATATCCCAAAGCACTAGACATTAATCAAGTCTTCAGACAGGTATTCTGTCACCATTTTCTACTAAAGAATGCTAAAACATCACTTCTTGCAATCTTGTACTCACTATGCATTTTCTTCCCCTGACATTAAGGCAGCTTTAGCAGTTCATTTAAGTCTGCAGAGACTTTGAATAAAAGCTATTATAGGAGACCTTATTCCATAAGCTACAAGCCATTGACAGAAATTAAAGCAGCAAATGAAAACTGTAAGCAAAAGGGAAGAGGCACTCCAAAGCCCTCTAGTCTGAAAGCCAGTTTATAAGAACCTAGAAGAGAAGTGCATATTCAATCATGAATTTGCAGAAAGTGCACCACACTATTCAGCACTTCAATAGTTAAACTGACTCTCAAAACCCTCCCAGGCCTACACCAGCAGCACAAATCAAAAAGCAGCAGAGAACTGTCTGTCCCTCCCACCGGTATGACAATGTAAAGAACAAAAAACTAACTGCTTGGTTGGGAGAGTTGTCTGTCTTAAGCTCCTTGTGGTTGGAGAACTGAATATAGATGGGCTGGCTTCGAAGGACTGGAGTGACTGTGGTGTAGTAGTTTACCATGGTGTTGGCTGCCTCCTCCGTATTCATTTCTATGAAAGCCTGCGCAGAAGTCACATCCAACATCGACATATTATCAAAGCGGCTCACACTAGGAGACAGCATTAACACTCAACAGCAGTATTACGTGACTGATAACTTTAGGAGGAACTTCCAGTTGAATTGTAACTGTATTTGATTTTCACAACTGCACTTACATGCAAGTTTTTGTACACATAATTGTTTAAGAACCAACTGTATGTAGAACAAGTGAGCATTTTTGCTGTCCAGACAGGCTTAATGTATGTAATGTTTCAGTCTCATCCTAAGATCTCAATGCTACATATATTTAGGAAAATGGCAGTGACGGAACTACAAGAACACAAGAATACAGCAATAATCCAGACTCTTAACATTTACATTAAGCATACTTATCTACAGAACAGTAAGCCCACTCACTGTTCCATACCTTTATGGTCTCCTCTACTTCAAAACAAAAACTTAAGGGATTATAGCAAGTCATTACATTAAGTACTTACACATAATCACACCATGCAATATATCAGAGGCACATTTTCATAATTAAGATTAAAAGACAGAGTATTTTAAGCGATGATTAAAGTTGGCTTGCTTTTTCACTCCTTAATTTCTATGACAATTTTAGTTACCAAACTAGTGCACACCTTCTGCATTACCCAAGAGTGTTACAGCTTTACCCAGCTAATTTATTGTATCTGACAAGGTGTCCTTAATATGCAAAGTTACACTGGCGGTTACTCAACTGTCAAGCTGGCTTGAGTGAAAAAGGCCAACTCATGTCACTGCTGTCCAAATAATTTACCTGGTCTGTAACTTAAAACCAGGCATAATGCTAATTATAAGTGACAACCTATAATTATGAAGTTAGCTCCTTGTACAGTCTGAAAATAGTATTTTCTACAGCTCATGGGATAATCATGGAAAAGTAAAATAATAGTATGCAGAAGTTATTGACTCCTAATACATTACAGTTGTTTAAACAACTTGGATCTGGTTTACTGATGACAAACTCAAGCCTTTGACATAACCCCTGCTTTCAATTACAGAGACAATACCTGATTTTTTCCTTTCAACATTAGAAGATTGGTGACCTTGCCGAAAGGTAAGCCCAGAGAAATGACCTCTGCCTCCGTGACATCACTTGGGAGTTTACGGACGTGGATTACTCGGGATGGGACCCCAGCACTTCTGCTATCACCTTTGAATTTTTTGCTGTCGTTTCCATTAGCTGCAAAAAGCAAGAGTTACTGCTCATTAGAGTGGATTTGACAGAATGTGCACACACTTAGTACTTTTGACATAGTTTGTGCTCCCCATTCAGTTATTACTCTATTACAGAGAAATTCCAGCCTAATTTAACCAGAGTCTGAAGACACATGTTTTTACTTTTTTCCCCCCCCCTCTCTTCAAATTACATGATGCAAGTGACATAGCTGAATGCCACTGCAACCGAACTGACTCTCCAGTGGCCATTTTACAGCTTGTTTACAGTACACACCCACCCACCCACATTTCTACATTGTGTAGGTCTGAGCCACTAATTCTAGATTGCTGCTTTATTCCTTTTCACTTTGACTGGTATTCTTGGCAACAAAGCACTCTGAAGGGGACATCTTAAACCAAGTGATTAAAACAAATACAAACCAAAATGGATTACATGTAGGGCAGATTGTTGGTAGCACAATGCCAAAGACACAAGCGAATACCTTTGGGCAGGGAGGCCACAGGCAGAACACAAAGCGACTCAAAAGACAATGGAAGCTCAAAGTAAGAAAATTCAAGGCACCAACAAGCACACAGGGAAAAATTCCAGACTGAGCACCCAAGGATAGCGTCTTGGGTGGGACTACTGGCCTTCTAGATGGTGTAAGACTCAAACAGCAGCAAACTACTACAAACAGCCAAAATAATCCTACATGAAATTAAATTGTGCTTTAAGTATAACAATTTACAGCAAACCTGCATGTTCTAATTCTGTAAACTCATTTTAGCAACTATCCTGCAACAATTTTATTCAGTCTACTAACCTTTTAAGGGTATAGGGCAGAAGCTTGTTATCATCCAGCACTGTCCTACAAAAGGCCTAATAAGTACTAAAAATGAAGGGGTTTTAAAATTAAGACTAAGTGGGAAAAAACACACCACCTCGTAGTATTTGCAACACTTATCAATTGTTATTCCTTTTTATAGGCAATATTACCTGCAGAAGAAGAGTTGCTGCTCATGATAAAGGGTCCGTTAGTAACACAAGTAGAGAAAAGCTCGTCAGATCCCCGCTGGAAAAGAAAAGACGAAAGGTAAACTGACAGCATTCTTACTAAATTCTATTCAGGTACTCCTAAAGCAGAAGGACTGAGATAAAGGTGGAGAGAAGCTGAACAGAAACGTAAGTGAAAATATACTGACAGTGGGCAGTGAACCTCACCTCCACCATAAATTAAATATAAGTAAGATCCAATTTAGTAATTGAGTAGCACTATCCAGTATCGCTTTTCAGCTATGCATCAGGACTCAGGAGCTGAAGCATTGCTGAACTATCTGAAGCCACAAAATGCAGTGTAGTATATCGATATTCACGTTCTTCTATTGTATCTAACAAAACAGATTCCTGAGTACTCGTATCAGACGAGATTTTCATTCTTTTAAATTAAGCTAGAACAATACTGTAGTTGATTAGGAATGGCAGAACAGATAGGCCTCCTGGCATTCATCAAGAGGACAGATTATTTTACTGGGGGTTACCAGGAGTAAGGAAGTTTTAAGCAAAAAAACAAGTTATCAGAAGGCAGACAAAACTGTTAGTGTATGACCTGGCAAATATGAATCAAAGACCTGTGTTTTCCAGTTACAAGCAGAAGATGCAACTTGAAGAAATTGAGATGCGAAATAAATGGATCTCTTCCCCAAAAGAGGTCAGGTCAGGAAAGTAAAGCTACTAGTAAAAAGCTACTTTTCAAATTTTACAGCAGAAATAGGTCCACAGATGATAATTTGGATTCTAGTACAAAATAGCGTGATCACTGGTTTGTCATCTTCTAGCCACAATCTCCAGAAGAGCAGCAACAACTTCTAGGACACCGGTACCATAAAGTCTCAGTAAGCACATTTAAGTCAAAAGACAGACTAGCATCCTGAAGCTGAGAAACCCGACTACCACACATACAAAAATCTTTGTAATCCCATCCTCTACTGCCTTTCACACTAGTTGTTCTACACTGAAATCAACATGGCTACTTGCAAAACAAAAATCTGCGAGTAGCACAGCATATCCCAAATCTCGGTTCTTTGTTTTCTTGCTGCAGCACTGTACATCTCAACTTTACGGAAGAAAAAAAAAATTGACAAAAAATTCTAAAGTAAGTAGTTCCTACTAGAATTAGGCTACATCAAGTGACATTACAGAATTACAGAAATGCATTTATTCTAGTCTTTTTAGTAGCTGTAGGTACAATTCCATACATTCACAAAAAGTTACTGAATTGCAGGATACTGGCACTTCTCCATTCCCTGCAAATAAAGCTAAACAGATCCATGGAACAGATTACTGTACACAATGTATGTGTTTCAATTCATTAGAGCATTCCCTGTAAAGCCACCCAAATTACCTCAACTGACCAAGACTGCCTATGTCTAACCCAAGTAGGAGGTATGACAAACACTACCACCAAGACAAAAGCAAACAGACTACATACTTCACACGATCTATACTTATATACATAATGCAGCTTAAAATCAGTATGGCTTAATTTCAAATAAGTTATATAGAAGACCTCAAATCACATTGCAAACTGAACATGGTAATATAAATCTAACATACAAAAGCCCATTCTCATAATTTTCTACATTACTCTTACACAGAAATGCCACGCTCTGCTCCTTTTTTAACAGAAAAAAACAAACAGAGCTCATCCCTGCTGTGGCCAACTCCCACCCATCTCGATGGAAACATACCCTGCTCCACACTGGCTACCAGAAACTCTATCTTCCACCATGCCCTATATCTGGTGGCACCTGCAGAAACAGTATCTGCACAACAACAAAAGCTCTCTGCTTGCTTCCCCAGCGAGCAGGGTGGAAAAGTAGGTCACACGAGAAGCCCCAGATCACTGAATTGCAGACAGGTTTGGGTTTTTGCTTTCCCTCTCAAATCTTGAATTTCTTGTTTGACTACTCACTGCTAGCTCTTCAAAGACAGGCTCAAGGACTTTGATGTCCTGAACAGGAGAAATGAGGTCAGGATTCAAACCCGCGGCTCATGTGCTGCTGCTGGTCACCTGCAAGCACTGACCAGGTTCCACAAAGGCTATGGACACCCAGCAAGGTCTCCTTCCAACAAGGTGTAGTAATTCGGAATAGGCCTTTTAATAGCTAATTAGCACTTGGATTCTCGACTACAGTGAGAGGCAAGCTAGTCCAGAAGGCTATTAGACCATGATCCTATCCTTGCGATGACTCAAGTAAATGCATAATTCCAAGGCTAAAAAAGCCCCCACACCTGAGTTTACTGTAAAAACACTATTGTGCCTGAACCACTGCAACACCACAGGTACAGCTTTACTTTCTGCGGCCCAGGATACAGCTGGCAGCTGTTTACAAGAACCACCCACCAGCAAACAAAAGCCCTACCACCAGAGACAAGTGTTTATTGGTCTTAAGAAACCCCTCACATCAGGCCCTAATTGGCCTTGAACTTGTAAAAAATGTTCTTAAATAACTTCTAAGTTTCTGAACATCAGAACTCCAGCACTCTCAGTATGAATCGACACGTCTGTGCAAGCACACTCAAGCAGCTCTTGCAATCCATCATGGAAACGCCAGGAGAACAACCCACAGATCTGGCTCTCACGGAGGCAATACTAGGAAACTATACACTGGAAAAACAAACATTTATACTATTACGGAAAGAATTTAAATTCCCTGAATTTAACTTTCCTAATGGCTTGTTTAAAATAAACGTTTTCTCACATATTTGAAAATGTATTTGCAGGGCTCTTTGACAAGGAATGCTCATTGCTGCTGGGTCCCACATGTCGATGTTTCTTTAATGAAAGAGCAATTTCAAATCCACTCCCCTCTTATCTTGGAGACGGTCTATGCTGCCCACTGTGACCAGAGCCAGGAGGCAGAGGGGGATGACTGTTCAACATCAAAAGAAGCAGCAGTCAATTGTAAGCTTCCCAGCTGGAAGCACATGCAAACGAAGAGGGAAGACTGCAGCAGTTGGGAAACTGATTATTCCAAGGTCATTTCTCTACACAAGTTTACAGACAGTACATATTCAGCACTGTGCAGTTACACCAAATCTATTCCACACAGACTCCCTTTAAAAGAGTGGCTTACAGTACAAATGCGAGAGGAGCATACCCAACACACCAGTTACCAGCGCCGCCATCCTCACACAGGTACAGCCCAGCACTGGCAACCTTCCTCCCACTGAAGGAAGCTGCATCAACTACACTTCATCAGCGCTTGTTCTTCCTCTGTCACTGCTGCAGCTGATCTTGGACAACCACAAGAAATCTCTATTGACAGTGGCTTTTTGGAATGACCTAACCTGAGGCAAATTGAAAACAAGCGCTCTATTAATCTACTCAGGAGCCTGCATCAATCGCCTGTCCTTACACTTGCAGCAGTTGCCATAATCTCTTTCCAGACTGTCTTTCTGTATGTGTTATGAGCTATGAATAAGCTTTAAAACAATGTTATAAATTCAAATGCTCCATACCAGCTACCCTAATTCAGTAGAGCCAGAGGAACCAAAGCAAGCCTGGTTGTTTTAAATGGTGCAGAAGAGTTTCTCAACAATATATCCGTTGGATATTTTGAATTATATCAGAAAAGACAGTACAAAAGCTATTGATTCAGAAGTACTGTGTTGTTTCAAGTTTAAAACTGCGCAAACCCAGGGAAGGGGAGGGGGTGAGCAAATGGCTGTGTGGGTGCTCAGCTGCTTCACAGCATCAACCCACAACACTACTTTTCTACCTTTTTTATTCTCCAACTACCAAGGGGACATCCAGCTGTGCAGGGCTCCATTTGAGAGTTCTTCCGGAAGTTCACATTCCTGCGCACAAAAGGCATTAATTTATGTTGACATTTCTGTTTAGCTAATTCTTTTGCAGCTGATATTTTTATGATGAGATTAACAGAAGGAACAGTGTGCTAGCAGCAGCTCTGATCTACATAAAATTCTTCATTTGAACTAACTAATCTCCTCTTCCTGGTTATAGAAAACAAATACCACTTTTGAAGTTACACTGCCAGATCGCACCTAAACCAGGTTAAGGCTGTTTCTACCACCGAGCTCACCAGCACGAGTACTACCACCAGGTAAAACACTGCCCAGGCGCGTTTCTATGACAGCAGCCTCCTTTTGTCAGCAACACTCCTGGCTACAAAAGGTCTATTGCTCAAGCTGCATTAACCTAATAAAACACCCATGCTCCCTGTAGTCTTGCTGTCAATACTGCTTTAGTTCCCTTTTCTAAATTAGAGAAAGGAAGTCTGCCACAAGGTGGAATTCCAATATTTTGTGGTTTTTTTCCAAATTATCTTTTTGACCACTCCCCAAACTCAAAACTTTAAAGCGCAAAAAGTGTTAAACAAGTAAGTTACAAGAATTTGGAATTACCCTAGGCTTTCAGGGCTCAAAAGGCAACTTCTGATTCATATGAAAACTCTAAGTTGTCTCATTTTCACTAGGATTTTACCTGAACCAGCACACCTAGAAGTACTACTGAAATTCTCAGCTGCCCTATATAATCCTCGATCTACTTAAGATCCAGATCCTTATTTTAAAGGGATTACAATAAATCAACTGCATTCTGCCTGTGCAAAAGCCTACAAAAACAAACCAAGCCACCATAGAAATATTAATTTGAAGACAAACAGGTGATATTAAGCAACTTTCAGAAAGCAGCAAGTTACAGGCAGAAAGCAAAATTAAATCCATGGCAAAAAGATGGAGCATATAGGAAGGGAGGGGGCAATGACTAGAAAGGGCAGCAAGCTACAGGCTAGCCAAGCCCAAGATCCACAAAAAACTACTTCTTTCTCTGGCTCAGAGGAAATCCTACAGAACAGTAGCCTTCTCCACCTTTGGATACAGAACACCTTGCATTGCTCTAACAATTATTAAACAGACTGAGGATAGCAGGATCCCTCCTTCTCATAGGGGAAGAGATATTTAGGAGGCATACAGGCCAACATGCACTTTAAAAAGCAAAGCAGGTAACACAGCTGCACCTGGAAAATCCCCTCTGGAAAACAAACAAAAAAAATCTGTGCTGTTAGAAAAGCTTGGTTTGCTTTTCTTAAGTTCAAATAAAAACCCTCTGTCAGAGGTCTCTCTGGGCTTAGGTATGCCAGCATCCTACTTCACCTTCCCTGCATTTGTAAAAAGACTTTGGACCCAGGAGAAACCCACCATAATATTTTACACACAAATCATTGAGAAGCTCACGCAAACCCTTTGCTCTGATGGAAGCAGCAAAAAAAGTCTTTGAACACAGAAAGAATGGAGCGCCTCTGAACTATGCTTCAAGGACTCTGTATGAGGTCAATCCCAGAGGAGTGGAAGAATGTACTTTGATACTTCAGTCCAGAGCTCGAATCACTTTGCAAAGAAACCAGTAAGAGAAATCCAGTCTGATGACATCATCATTCACACTCATGTTACATTCCAACATTATTTTTTCTGAGATTCAAGAGCTAGAAATGGAACTAAATTTAAACTATTAGGAAGAAGGCTGCCAGTTCTTGTCTTCCACAGAAGACTCGCTTCCAGCAAGGGTCCCTTATGTTACCCCATGTGCTCTTCTTTTCCCCCTCATGCCTCCAACACAGTCATTTAAAGACAGAGCAGTGTGAAAAACATCTCTGAAGAACACACAATACAATGGCATCCTCCTTCAGTCCTGGTAAAGCTGGAAAGCAAGATCAACACAAAGTAACTTCGAGATCCTGAAGACTGCAGCCTCTGAGCTAAGCAGAGTACTTCTGTCCCACCGGTCTGTAAGCAGCAGCTACAAGCTCGGCGTCACTCACCCCTCTGCTACACCCCCCCAATTTATCATACGATCAGAACCAGAAGTAAGAGGGGGTGGCGGTCAATTTAGTTAACCGAATTGCTCATGGTTCATTTTTATGTACCAATTCAAATACAGAAACCCCTATATCATTTCCCAAAACACATCCCACCCAGAAGTCAGCATATTACATTGATATAGTGAATCTGTGATGGAGGCATTAGCCTATCTGGCAGGCTTAGCGTACATACTTCAAAAACTATGCTCCGTTCAGCTGGGGCCAGCAAACACCTGCCACCTACTACTAAAGGCTTTTTAAGTTGTTGTAACCTCACTCTTGTCTGGACAAGATTTAGTGTAATAGCTTTACAAAAGAGCCAGCACAGTAAACTTCCCACTAAGGTTCACAATAACATACTGGGTACACACACATATTTTCAACATCTTTGAAACTAGGTTAGTTGGTCAGAGCATTGCAAAGAATTCAGTGCTCAGGAAAATTTCCTTACCATATGTACTGCCGCTGGTACCATTTCTATAGCACACAGATTTGAGTTCCTAAGAGACTAGAAACTTAAGCATTAATTTAAAGCAATTGCTCACACAACCTGACATGCAATTTTGCAACAAGATGCATTACGAGCTCAAGCACACACCAGCTTCAGAGCTAAGCCGGATCCTCAACCCACTCAGCTCATCAGCCCCTCCCTGACTTTCTCAGTCCTTGCTACTATGGAGACACACTGTGAAACAAACCTGCCCTTTGAGCAAATAAAAGGTGTGGCCATTTTAAATAGCCCAAAATTCCTAAACTCCAAGTACTGCAGCAATGCAGTCATTCTGGCTTTGTAGGGTAGCACACACCCAAGCTTTATGATACACTGTTCCCAAGTTGAAACTTAACTAGTAGTCAACCTTGAGCTTTTTACATTGTTGCAGTGGAGCGGACAGGTTGTTGCTAAAGCTTAATACAAATACTATCAGAAAGAAATACTGCCAGATGAGTCACTTGGGGAAAAAGGAACCTGTGAAAGAACATTTTGTGCCCAAACCTGTAAAAGGGCAAATTGAACAGGCAGGTTTAGAAGGAACACCACGCTAATTCAGTTTCATCTCAATTGCAGTTGTGTAATAACTACAATCTGCTTTGGCAAACACCGAGCAATCATTACATTGGGATTACCAAAACACATTTGCTGAACCAAGCACAGTATTCAAGTTTTAATATGGAGCTTGATAGACAGCTATACCAGCACCACATAGAATTTGGAATTAAATAATGCTTACTCTTCTTGCTAGTGTGAGATGACAACAAATGTCGTGCTAGCACATCTACATCGACCATACTTGAAACAGATTTCAGTGACTCAGACCAGAGTCCATCCCTACACTTCTACAAACGTTGTATTAGCTGATCATTTTCTAGAAAGTCTCTCAATTTCATTTTCATCTACAACAGGAGTCACAGCTTGTTTCCTTTCCAAGCACAAGTAATTTGAGCCAGCTTCCACATAAAAAAAAAAAATGGTTTAGACATGATGGAGAAACTGCTTTAAACAGATCTGATAGCTGATAAACCTGCAGTAGCAATCTTGCTTAGCACCTGTGCTTCAACCAATAGCGTAAATTTCTGTTAAGCTCAACAGAATTTAAACAGCTTTCATAATCCAGAGGGTTTACCAATTGCCCTGTGAAGGACAGTTATCTACTAATTGAAGACTCAGGTGCCTAAAAACTGTGTGCAACAGGAACGCAAATTACATCGCGCTATTTACCAAATCCAGCTGACACCAGGGCTTGCCAAGAGACACTACCATCCATGTACTGCCATGTGGCTTACACGTGTGATCATGCCTGTTAAGAGGGGCCACAAGAGCCAGCTTGTTGCAGCCTCTAACTAAAGCCATAGGAGGGGACTGGAATTTCCTCACAACATTCTTGGCCTGCTGCCTGAAGCCATAATTACTGTTCCCATGGCAAAGATCCTGGCTTGATCACAAATCACTTCTATGCAGTCAGTCTGTATCACACTCTAGCAAACCCTGTTTTAAAAATTAACTTCTCAAATGCCACCGAAGGGTACTGTATTTCCTGGAAGCATCAGCTTTCAAAAGAACTCAACTTAACCAAGAAACTACAAGATTATTCACCACCTAAACTATTCTGAGACTTTTTCAATCACTGAAATGCAACTTCACTTAAAGAATAACAGACATATAGTTCATACCCTTTTCTAGTACATCAGTCCTGCTCAGAGACCATTAGAGCGTAAAGAGATAGCAATATTCAGGCAAATTAAAGAAAGGGAAAGGAGGTAAGAGCGTGATCTTGATCAAATTACTTAGAAGAGGCAATTGCAGGGGTCAGATCCAGTACCTTACAGTTCCTCCATCTTAAGGCCATGCTTCCTTCCTTTTCAGATAGCAATGAAATTATGGAAAAAAATAAGACTTAAATCATGTGTTTCTAATCTGCAGGACATTCCAGAAGGCTGTGCATCACGAGCCCCATACCAGAATTGTAATGAGCTTCCTAAACAAATTCACAGAACTTTAAACTGAAGAGCCTGTGGACTAGGTTAAACGTGAAGCCCAGGAATGGCTACTACAATTACCAGCCCGATTAAAAACAAGACCATCAGTACAGTACTCAAGTAGGAAATCATGAGAACATCTGGGGACTTAAGTTACAGAACCTAAATATAACAAAGACCTCAGAACATTTAATAGAAGCAAGAGAGCATCCTTAATATGTAAAGTAAGGATGCGAGAAAATCCTAAAAGAAAAGTGCCAGCACCCTGCCTTTTAAAACAACAAAGTAGAGCAAACTGATACATAGCTCCACAAAGTCTTCAAATCTAGACCTGGCAACTGGGATCACTTCCAGCAGACCACCAAGAGGCCAACTGTAAGTTGAGCATAACTTTCAGAATGGACACTAACAAAGTAGTTCTATCTCCACCTGAATCTCATTTCTATTAAAATGTTTTAAAGTCAGCAGATCACAAACCTACAGTTCCACAGCATTATTTTAAGTTATCATGCAATTATAAAGAACATCTGCTTCTGAAGGGGGGAATCTAATCCTTGAAGTGATTTCAATGATGCCCCAGGGATCAAACAAATGCTGATGGATGAACAGAGCTCTATCATTGTAGGTATTTCATCAAAGAGTGAAACGCTCATGTGATATTACAGAAACCTCCTTCTGCAGTCCCTTCAAACTACTTATTGGCAAACCAAAGGAAGTCAGATTGAAGTAGAAGCAACACACAGAAGCAACAGCAGAACTTCAGAAGAGCTGCAGCCAGCAGTTTTACATTTATCACAGAGGTAAGTATTAAGAAGCAATTGATACACGATTTGATCACACAGCTTTTTGAAACAGATGCCTGTACCTCTCTCCATACAAGAGTCCTGCAGTCAGAGGATCTTAAGTAGAACAGAAGCAGCAGAGTATGGGGAGACTGCCTTGACATAGCTGACCTGCACACAGCCACAGCAGAGGACACAGGCGTAAGAGAAGCCTTCGCTTTGTTCCTAGCTGCGCACAAACGGGATTCTAACTTACCTAAGCAAATCCATGACATGCATGACATTACACCGTAATGTTAAAGAATGCCCTTCTGTTACATGACCTACCTACACTGGCATATTCAATACCTTTTTTAAATATAATCAGATAATATAGCTACATTGAAAATAGTTTTAAAACTTACCTTTATCAAGATGATTCAACTTTCCTTTTTGCTTCTGCCACTCTAAATTTTGAATCAACTTTTGCAAAATCTGCCTTGACAAGAAACCTCATTTTTGATGCACACTTTTGTCTCACCACTCCTCAACTCACTGTATAATCGTGGTTACAGGTCTGTCCTGTGCTAGGAGTAAAAGCACTTGAATGGGATTTCTCCCACTCCCTTTTAGACGCTGGGGACTGAAGTCACCCGACTGGAGTGGTGAGGCATGCAATACCACATCCTGAAGCTTTTCAAGATTCAATGAGGACTACAACTAGTTTCAGAAGCTTCCTGGTCCAGTTTAGTTATGTGAAACCACTTCTTAAAGCTGCAGATTACACATTGTTGAAACCAACTGAGGGGACTTTTACTTAATCAGTTCTACTAGAAGATGTTGTATCAAACTGCTTTATAGCAGTCAAGGGATGACTTAGTCCACCTTTTATAATGGCTATGAACTATTATCAACCTTATTGTTCAGGCTCAAGCCTTTCCTCGTCCTCCAATGGCAAACTGAACTGCTCACAGCAGACAGTATTCTCAACCAGAAGTAGACACTATCACAGCACTATGATTAATTCAAATTTCAGATTCTTATACGAGGAAAAGTTAGGACAGCTGCCATTAAATAGAGCCCCTTCATGTGTTTACTGCTTCTCAGAAACCCTAGAGCACTAAAACATGCCTATGCTCAACAGCAGTCACATTGAACTCTGTACTTCCAATACAGAGAACTATTTGTGGTCTAGGAGCAAATTCTCTCTAATGGTCCTACTTCATTTATGTAGACCTAACACAACTCACGCTACGCCAGCTCAGCTCTACTTCAAATTAGCCCTATCACACGCTGCATCACTTCACCAGCCTATTCAAGTTGCTACACGCAAGTCTTTCTAAATTAATAATGAGGATGCCAACACCACACAACTTGGGCCATTAAAAAAGCTGTTGGATTACTACTTTGAGGGCCAACATTCACACACATACTATCTAATAAAAAAAACTCGCAAGGCTGAACTTACTGTAATCCTGATCCCAGAGCATTAGCTACAATGTTCACGAAATGAAAAACCTTTAACACAGGAAGGAGTGCCAGACTACCCTGAACATTCCAGTTTAACATTTCACAGGAATGAGCTTTTATCCTGTGAACACAACAGCCTATTGCCACGCACAGCAGATAAGGAGGCTCCTGTCAGCACTTTGAGTTTCAGGGCTAAGTCTGCACTTTCAAAACCTGAGACTAGAAGGGTAAAGGTCATATTTACTGTACTCACAAAAGAGAAATAAACAGCTAAACACTCATTTTTTAGGGGCAGGAGGATTTCTGACATATAACTGAACAGGAATTTACACAAACAAGGGAAATGGAGTTCTCAAAAAAATCCCGAATTTCTCCATTAAGAAGCATCGTCTAGCACAAATAACAAGCATAGCTTGACATTTTAGTAGGGGAAAGGGCTGTTTCTAAAGGCAATAAAGTTCTTTTCTAATAGTTGATAATCAATGATAGTCCAAATGCCAAGAGCTAAGCGCTGAGCCATAATAAAAGTTTTAAATGCACATGAAACTAAATTACCTTCTGGTTAAAGCCAATTTACATGGTACCAGAAATAACCCTTTAAAGCCAAAGATCTGCATTTGGTGAGGCTAAAACTAGGTCAGATGCTGAGCAGTGTAAAAAGAGAGAAAAAGTGAGAAGTGCCTACCTTTGTACCGACTGTTATATCTTGGACAATGCTGTAGAAAAAAGAAAGAAAAGGATTAAAAAAGTTAGATAGGTTTGCCACAAATATCCAGCATAGTTTACAGTAGTAAGAAAAAAGCAAGTCAAAGTGCACAGTTGTCTTTGCAAGTGAGCCAAGGACAGTTTATACAAAGAAAAATTATTAGATGGGGATGGTGGAGACCCAAGACCCAGCAGTGCTAGAAAACTGCAGCTCTTACTACAGTGGAGCTTGCTCCTTTTGCCAGGGTACCACAGGGGGGTAAGGCCAAAAAACCCAGCCAACACAGCCTAGCATTCTTCACAGGAACGAGATGCAGGTCAAACACCACCTCTGACTAAACCAAGAGTGAAAGTGTCCAAAGTCAACTCCATCACCAATATTCCCTTCTGCGATTCTTAACCACCGTATAATCAAAGGAGTAACAGCCTGTAAAGAGGCTCTCTCTAGCACAGTTATCACGTCTATAGCGACAACCACCAACACTAGAACTCCAGCAGCACCACAGCCGGCTGCATTAGGGCTGGTCTCGGGCAAGCTCAGGGTCTGTGCCAGGCTTCCAGCAGCCCCCCGCCAGGCTAGCCCCGCTGGAGCCAGACCAGCGCACATCAGACAGCAGTGAGGAGGTCCCAGCAACTCCCAGACCGGGGTACACCTGTGCACAACATTCCTCCATCGATGTTCTTCTGTTTAGGAAAACAAGTATTTTTCCCCAACGCAGATCTGAAGAAAAGAACAATCTTGAACTCTACCGCATATGCTTAAACCTCCTAAAATGAGACTTCCTGATGACATGCTGACCAGCACGAAAAACAGCGCTAACTGTACCTCAAGCAACTTGTGCTAGCTCCTGTCAGCAGTGAACATCATCTACCACAACACACATCTACTTAGAACAATTCACTTCATTGATGGAATCAGAATGACCCGCCTACAGCTCGGCATGTTGTACCTGGGTAATCTTCCAGCGTATTACAGTGCCCACATGTTTCTGTGTTTTATGGGAGCGCTCAAGACAGTCTAAGGATTTCAGCCATACCCTTGCACTGAAGATTATGTGTGGCTTTTTTATAAACTCCAAACCACTGTAAGGCAGCAATGTAAAACCAAGAGCAGAAATGATCCTTTTAGACTGACACATACACAGCACTGCCTGTTTCAACCCCTATCTTTCAAACAGCTGACCATAATTTCAGAGTAAAGGATCCAAAAGTGGCTGGTTAACAGACCTGCAGCAACATTAAGGAAACATGGCAGAGAAGCAGAAGGCAGGGCAGTCATTCCTAAAACGGCAATACGTAATCTGAAGTACAAGAACAATTCTAAAGTGTTCTAATGCTAGAGAATTCACACTTACAAGTTCTTCCTTCCCTACCCTCCTGCAACAATTCATAACTTTCAGGGAATTCAATGCTGCTCGATCTTATTCATTCACGTTTCACCAGCTCCACAAGTAAGCCATAACACAAGTAGAAGCCAGCTCAGCTCCTCAAAGCCAACCTGCCATGTCATCATAACCCAGCAATTTACAGCTGGAGTTGCAGTCGGATCCAATGGCTGCTGCCAGGAAGCTACGCAACAGTTTCTTTTCTTCAAGTGAACTACTTAAAGAACACTGTATGAGAATGCCGGGCTTGCAATCCCCCAGTGTCTGGTCACCAACGAAGACAGATGGGTTTTGCTGCACTTCAAGGGCCAGCAGTAATGAACTAATTAAACCCATCTGCACCTATAAGTTTAAAGAACCATAATCATTCTATTAGAACCACTAAATATTCTATAAGGATGCAATTCTTCAGTTAAATACATACGTTAACCCAGTGATTTTCATAACCTGAAAAAATATTTCCAGCAAAGCACAACAGGAACAGGGATCTCCCAAGTTTCCAAAACTCTCACACTTACCCCCGAGCAATCTCTCTTACTTCCTGTTCCTCTCCTGGGCCTCAAACACAGGAAACGTTTTACGTAAAGTAGCCTTAACAGGGGATAGTATTTTAAATTATCCACCAGGAAGAGCTTTTTTATTTGCCAAGAATTATTGATTCCTGAAATATTGTTGTAACACATTTGATAACAAATACCACATGAAACAAGCGCCAACGGTATTTAAGAATCTTTATTCAAAAGCACGCAATATACTTCCAGTTCACACACACACCCCCTCATTGAAGTATCATAAGCTTGATTCTCTCGTCCTATGTCAACCTTAAGTACAGGATTAAGGCTTTTCTCATTTCCAAAAGAGGAGGCAATAAAGCTTTTATAAAAATTACTTTTTACATGGAATGGGATAATTCCTCTGCAATAAGGGTAAAAATTATGCAGCACCAGTAAAAGCTCTAGGTCATTTTCCAAAGTAGCATTTCCCATGTGAACTCCTTGCATGTTCTAACAAAGCAACTTATTCAAACAGGGTCACTTGAAAAGCACAGCTATGTATCATTTTAGGTTGGAGAAGCAGACAGAAGCAGCCTGTAGTCAGAGAGGCCACTCGCTGCCAGCTAGGCAAAAATGTAAAACTATCTTCAGAAGCAGCTTTCGAAGTTTCAACAGAAGACAGCTTTCACAGGGTAAGCAGATCATGCACCACATCTTCAAAAGGTAATGGATACTCATATTACATTAAAATTTCTACATTAAAACAACAACTATTTTAACATACGCAGTACATCAGCCTTCCTAGGAACTACGGTAAAGACAGCCGATAATGATTCTTGGCATTAGAATGTATGATCTCACATGCTGAAGATTATATTTAATATAATTCAATATGACGAGCAACTTCTTAAGAGAAGCACAGCAACCCGAACTGCACCCTGGACTGTAAAAATTAATTGTAAGGTACACAATTTTATGGGGTTTCTTAGATGAAAACACTGAGACGCCACTCAAAGTGGGTAAAAAAAAAAAACCCAACACACACAGACATGTGACTACGCCTAATTCTCACCAGACTAGTGTTCGAGGCAAGAAGGGAGGAGGCACTAATTTGGGCTTCCCGTACTTAAGGCTCTGGGTAAACAAACTGCTTACTCGATGCCTTTAGAAGTATTTAAACTACCGCGCTCTAGAAGAAACAAAACTCAAACCACTAAAAAGATACACCATACAAGACAAGAGAAATATGGATACCTCTTTTCTGACAGAGTCGCCTTGATAAAATCGTTTTAAAGCAAACACTTCTGAAGCGAGACACCGGATGAGGTGGTGATTAAAGAGAAATCAATGCTGCCCAAGAAAAAAAAAAAAAAAAAAAAAAAAAAAGGAGCTACGCTCTAGAAAAACTACACGAATCAAACAGTCCCGGAGGAAAGTTCTATCTCGAAGGAGTTCAGAAGTGGACAACAGAAAGAGGAGAGAGCAGAACAGCCCTGCTCCAGCGGGCAGCTTTACCTACGGCTCTCAGGTACCACTGCAGTGGAGACCTGGCTCCCGGCGAGCTGCCGGCGCGCCCGAGCGCGCTACGGCTCCAGGAAACCGGTGCGGAACTTGCGCTGAGCCAAAACTGCTCACAAAAGAAAATCCCGCAGGAGCCCCCCCCGCCTTGCGAAAGCGCCAGACAATAGGAGCAAGGCCCCGGCGTGAATCAGCCGCCCGCCC
>KL286314.1:813-38553 GCA_000699545.1 Podiceps cristatus | reverse complement strand
GCTGCTGCAAACATCGTCCCTGTAGAAGACATGCCCATTTATTCATTTATTTGCTTTGGTTTTGATAGCTATAGTGAAAATATAAAACCCCAACCATGATTAACAAACAGCTTTTCACATGTTGATTGTACCGGTCAAGAGGTCTGGAGGAAAACCCAGAAATCTGGAGAGGGATGCAGAAAAAGTGGAAGCTGTTTTGGATTTGAGTCTTTCCAGGGATTTCAGGATTTTCAGAAACAATTTTTAAATCCTTGGTCAGAATATGTAGACAAAGTGAGTGAGCTTAATACCCTTAAAACAGATGGATTCTCTGTTTGGGTCAACTGTGGGCTGCAAAGTCCCCTTCCCCCAAGTTTGCTCTGCAGCTGCTACGTGTCCCCCATATAAGGGGCAGAGAAGGCTGCGGAATCGTGACAAGCAGCATCTGCCACAACAGGGTTGCCTCAGCCTGAGAAAGTCCTCTGGCCATTTTGGAGTGTTTTACAGTTGATTGTAAGAGCAACTAGTATTTTAGAATTAAGATACTGAAAATCAAAGAAGGGGGGACCTTTTCATTGACCCTGGTTTTGGTCAAATGGAGAAGATGAAAGAGTTGTTACCAGTTCTGGGCTTTTCACCGATATGGAAATTAGTCCCTTAGAGTTCTGATCCAGCAAATCAATCTAGGAACATCCCCAGCAAAACATGCTGCTTCAGATCTAAATAGTAGATATAAAGCTAGTTAGCTATCAGTAAGATTAGAATGGGCTTACCGCTTCAGGTCCTGTAGGACCTTGGAACACCACAATACTGACCTGATGCTGAAAAGCTCCATCTTCCCTGCAAACCTCCTGAGCTCATCCCTAAATGACATTTACAGCCCAAAAGACAGTGCTTTGGTTTGAAGAAGTGATTGTGCTAACTCACTTCTTTCCACTTGTTTCCTAAAAGCAGCTAAACTTTCCTTGATTGAGGACCTAAAATAAACCTGTGAAGCAAGTGTATCTAATTCACCCTTAAAAAGAAAAGGTATCTCTTGCTTTGTCCATCCCATCACAGAAGAAACAGAACAGCAACTTATCAGTACTTTCTTTCTTGGGGGCTTGTGTACATTCTCCACAGCTCCGTTCCTTGCAACTAGGGGTAACTGGAAAAAGAAAACCTCGGTCACAGATTCGGGAGGGGAAGGATAAACAAACTCCCGTGATTTTCATTAAATGTCATGCAAGGATGATGCATTGCAGCATGTTTGTTTTCAACTAAACACACTTGAAGCCCTTGGGTAAATTAAGACTAAATAAAGCACTCATTTAAGAATGTTTATTTATTTGTTCCAAACTCTTTATATTCAGGAAAAAAAATATTTCCTCTATCAGCTTGTTAACAAGACTTTGAGAGGGTTACACTGGGCACACAAACAAAAATTCAAAGGTGCTCCTTAAAACAGGAAAGGCTCAGTCTTGCCCAAAGCTTTCTAGGCATTTTAGCATGCAGCAAGAAGAAATTACTATAACTAATAGACATAACAAGCCTGCAAAGAGTCTGTAAAAGACAAGAGACTAAAGGTATTCATCTGAGGAAATACCTAAACAGGAGCAATTGTATCACCCTATCAGAAATCTAAAGAAAATATGTTGTGACTTGAGCTGTTTCTGGAAAGATGCCACGAAGCCCCTCTGGTGTGGATTAAAAATCATGAAGCACTACCATGAAACTAATTGTTTCTGATTTGACTGCGTTAAATAGGTATGTAACTAAACATGTTCTGCTTCCCCCCCTCCATCTGTTGAGCAGGGTTAGCTCCAGACTATCTGGAAAACCATGCAAGCTGAGAATCACTGCAAAGTCAGTCCCTTTTTTTTGCCACTGTACTCCATCTCAGCACTCAGATTTAATTATATAAACCACACATTTAGTTGGAATTCATACATACTTCTATAGCAGAGGAATTTAGTATAGCCATACTGCAAGCACCTTGTTGCTTGAAACACCCTGAAATTTATTGTATCAAGACATGAACTATAAAGTAGAAGACACTAACTTTGGACCCACGTCACTACTGGATACCAGATTACATTTTCAACTGTGGGGAGTGGAGGGTGGAATATAATTTTAAATACATAGTGAGTATTTAAATTATAATTTTAATTTTATAATTTTTAAATTGTAATTTTAAATCCCTAGTGAGGTTTTAAATCCTACACTGAAGGAAGTAATTGTCCCTTCAAATTAGAGGGTAGAAAATGACCCTTAGAGAGAGCATTCTCTGAAGAAACTAAAAGCACCATGCTGAAGGAACAGTTAAGAAAGGGGTGATTATCTTACAGAATAAACATAGTGCTTAAAGCAAAGGGCATCTAAACACAGGTAAACATGCAGGGCACATTCAAAGGGAACCCCGGAGAAGCTGAGGAGTGAGGGAGAGGCAGCATGCTCAGACCTGGACCTAAATGGGCGTTGGCCAACGTCCACAGTGAGGGGTGAGCAAGCAGCTGCATGGTCTGGTTATCATTCAGGGTTAAACCACGACATTCCACTGCCACAAAGCAGCATTGGGAGGGGCCATTTCACTGCTTCGAGGAAGCTCTCAGGCCTCAGTGCAAAATATATGACCCATTTTAAGATAAAAGAAGTCGAGGCTTTGCGAGGGAGGGTAATTTGCTCAGGCAGATTTCACACGTCCCCAGTCTCAGCCTATTTATCTCACAGCAGACATTCCTTGAAACAAACACACAATCTGTCACCGACTTCTACCCACAAACTGTTCCATGCAGTTCCAGAACACCAAGAGGGAGCACTGGGCCAGATACATCACTGTGCCACCGCCCCGCTTCTCATAGCCTCCTACAAGCGTTGCTACCAACCGCTGCCAGCAAACCTAGAAGGGAACTGGCCCACCTTGAGCCTCACTCAGTACAGCTACTCTTGCGCACCCCGGGGTGTGCTATACTTGTCCTACAGGGACATCCACGTGCACTTGTTATTTTGAAATAATTTTGTTTATGAAAAAACAAAGTCACATCTATAGGCTATGATGGCTAAATGAAAAGCCATATGCCAGATTGTTTTAAGGAATATGGCAAGTTCTCTCAAAGGAAGAAAACATACTTGCCAGAAGCTGGTCACCAAGCAGAATATGCTTTTATATGGTTAAGACTAACTTGGCCAGTCAGAGCAGAAATTCATGTTAGGCTTTGAAGTCAGCAGCAGGGAAAATACTCATGAGTCAAAATGGCTCTTCCTTCAGAGCTATGCTTGTTTGCTGACATCTGAGCTGAGCAAATTAAGTACAACAAAAATAAATGACTAAACAAAACTCAGTTGGGTTTGAATTCCTAACCCTGAACCATGATCAAGACCATAACATTTCCCCAAACTTGCTACTTACACACTGAAACTGTAAGGTCCTGCAGTTAGGGCGGTTGCCTTCTTTTGGGATGATTCTACTGCCCCATAAATAACAACTGGAACCAGAATCAAGCATAAAACAGCTGATGTGGGGCTTCAAAGCTTTAACTGATTATGCAGGAGGTTTAGGTCATCCACTCATTGCAAAAGCCTCTTGAAGGAACTCAAACATAATTTCTCTGAATTACCTAAATATTTGCAAAGACACACTCTCTCAAATCTCAGGCTCTTCATGTATTTTGATAAACAGATCAAGCGCAAACTACCAACACTAGGCTGAGTCTGGGTCCAATTCTACCATTTTTATCTGCATTTCTCCTTTTTTTTTCTTTTTTTTCCTTTTGTTGTTGTGGGGTTTTTTTTAACCACAGGGCCTGGTATACTTGGTGAAAAACTTCAGTTTCACATGAATCTAGAGCATCTTAAACTGATGGCTCAGCTCTTTTCCCAGTGTAGCAATATGCTGCATTACTACCAAAACCTATGAAACCAAGCCAGTCTGCACCACAAATCAGTTTTTCTGTGACCACAACTGAGCATGCCTCCATATTCTCTAGTTAGCACCATCTTCTGTCATGTTTCACAGGGAAGAGCTGCCTTAGCTACAGGGCAGGGTTTTTTCCTGCATGTCAGAGTTGCTGAAAAAACATACCAAGTCAGTTCTGGAGAGCAGAAAACACAGGCAGTTTCTCCTTGCTGCCACAAAGCAACCTTGCTACAGGGATAGTGGACCAGAGACCCATGGTACTCCGTGAGCGTGCTGGGGAGGTGTGGGAACTGGCACTGCTTACAACAGCCAGACAGCAGGGCCTTAACAGCTATAGATGGTGACAGAGAGAATACAGCCTCTGAGCAGATGCCACCATATGCAAAGGTGGCAAGGAGCTAACCACAGTTAAGAGAGGAGCTGCATTTCCCAACCAGCCCTGGAGAGGAAGAGAGTCAAGTACCAACAGGGGCTAGAACAGAAAGGCAATTTTGGTGTGGCAACTGGGGAGTTCTGTAAAGTCTTCTACAGGGGAACAGACTCAAAGAAACAAGCCTGGCATGATGAGAATGCTACTAAAAGGATTGGGAAAAGGGATGGGGGGGCAACAGACACTCCCTGCAGCTGACTCTGTGTGGCAGTGTTTGTACTGACAGGCCATGGAAAAATGCTCCCATCATGCCCTCTCTGGTAGAGTTAGCATCTCTACAAGCCAGGCAGAGGGGAGGCAGAGGAAAAGGGGGAATCTGGAGGCAAGGAAAGCAAGACAGAGTCATACAGCACTGAATCCCCCAGCTGTCAACAGACGTGTCATTCTTCCCACTGTGATGTGGAGCAATCAGCTTCTTTGCACAGCGACACTTGTACTATGTGGCTGCTCACGTGACCTCTCCCACCCCACACAAGCTGTAAGGACACACTTGCGTGTGACAACCCCAGTCCAGCTATTTCTCCACAGAACGCAGTACCTTCTTGCTTGAAACCATCATCTTTAACACAATCTCTTTTTATTCTGGTCTGTTAAAACCCTTCAAGTAGCACATTAGTCCCCTATAAATACATGATTCTAACTCCCTGTATAGGTTTTTCTGTCTTTTTAAAGCTGCCTGAGGGTTTCTTGTGCTGGATTTAGCAATACCTCTGGTTTTCTGTAGCCCTTGCAGAAAAAAACACCCCCACAACTCAACTCCTTTACAACAGCAGGGCTCAAAAGAAATTAATAATAATTGCTGTGATTAGTAGCATTTGGGACTGTTAGAAATAAATTACATCCACCTCACCCATAAAATTCCTTAAGGAAACCTACAGAGTTCTGCAGCTGTTAAGTATGTATTGTACTGCAACACAAAAATCCCCTTTGGTCTCTCCACTTCCTTCTCTTGCTGTCACTGCTTCAGTTTCCTCTTTCCTTTTTATCTTCCTGATCTCATTAAACCAGACAGTTTTTTCATAACAGTGAAGGACCGATTTCATTTTAAGCCTGTTTTATGGTGCAGGTGCTATTGTATTTGGGCAAGCAATGAGCTAAGATGTTTGTTAGGACAGGATTCTGCTTTCAAGTCTCTGGAGCAGAATCATCACCTAACTTTGTTCTTCAGTCTGGTCCTGCCAATACTCTACATAATTCAGAAGAGCTAGCTAAATTTAGCTCATTCTTCAAAGTTAAAGCAAACAAACAAACAAACAAAAAAAAACCACCACCACCACCACCACCACCCCCCCCAACAACTTCTTAATTTGCACTGTCACCATTTTGGATCTCTTGGTGTATCTCTTGAAACAGAATAAGGCAACAGAGCCTGCTTGGCCTGATCTGTGATTTTGAGAAACACCATTAAGAGGAGTGCCAGTCAGAAGTCCCAAGGTTTCTAATGTACTACCAGGTATGAACTTGATAGTATAAAAGGAAGCCTGAGGACCTTCAGCCTCTTTAGTGACCCTGTCTAGCATAACAAGCAAATGCAGCTACACAGAAACCACAGAGCTACATTTCCCAACCAACCCATAGTTCCCCTGATTTCCAGAAGAAAACACTACTTCTCTTTATAAAGGGAGACCGAACACAATTCAGCTGATCTTTGAAAATAATTCCCTCCTAAGACTCCACTATTGTCAAGTCTTTCTTTCCAGGGCAGCCAGGGCTCTGCCAGACATACCCTGCTACTAGCACGACTCCTCTCAGAAAACTGACTATGGTTAGACGACCATAACCATCACACATGAGCTTTGTGTCCATCCTCTCCCCAAACCTCACAGCACCCTAGCCATGCCCTTCCATTTTTGCCTTGCCCTGGACATTACTGCCCAGATGAATTCACTCTTATGTACACTCACACTATCTCCCTCTGTATTCAACTCTGTGTTGCATACACTGTTTTAACAAATTAATCCAAACAGGCAAATGACAGTCCAGAGCACTTCAAAGACATCTTGAATCCCAGAACTGTCTGATAGCCTGCATGTGCTGGAAGATAAGCTTTTTAATTATTCTGACTCTGCAGTAGTTAAGATATATTAGTTATCGACCTGCTACATTACAACACAGATGCTTTACTCAATCCTGCAAACTAAGGTGTACTACTAAATTTAAAAGTAAACTAAGTTCTAACGAGGCAAGAGATACAAAGATAACAACTTTATCCCCAGCTTTGATGAGAAATAATGTCTCAGCTCCCAGAGGCATTTAGTGACTGGCCCTAGGTCCAGCATGAGCTCGGGCATAATCAGAAGCTAAACCCACATGTCCTAAGTGTCATTTCCACTCACGTGGAAAACAAAACCAAAAGAGAAACTCTGGATTGAATGGTCTTCTTGGGTATGGCTTTGCAGAAACAAACTCTCCCTCGAGAGAAGCTGTACTGCTGTGTAATAACATTAAATAAAAAAATAGCTCCTTAAGCAGAGAACAAGCAATCTCCTGTGAATTTGTCTTGAGAGGCCATGTTCCCATGAGAAACCTCTGATGTCTAATAAAAGGAGATCTCATACTACAACCTTTCCTTGTGGATTCTCTTCAGCTGCTTTATTCATGAAGAGGCTGAATTTCCTTCAGTCCTCTGTTCTACAAATCTGTAAGTCTTCGATAACCAGGTGGGAAGAAGAATAACAAATATATAATAGGCACGAAATGCAACAAATCGCATTTCTCTAGAAAAACAAACTAAAAGGAGACACCACCAGTACTGCTGTTACATAAAACATGTTCAAATTTGCGCACTTGCATCCAAAGCCCAGCAAGTTTTTTGAAAGCCTTTTCCTTAATAGACTAGCCTGAAATCCTGAAAGAAATCACCCTTAATGATAGAAGCATGCAGAAAACAGAGGAATTTGAGTGATCAAGGCAAAGTCCTTCAAAAATCTTGAGTGCTGTAGGTAGCAGCCATCTCTTGAAAGATTGCTGTCCCCATGATCCATACCGAACATCATTACCCCATGAACCATTTCACAGCTGTATTACAAGTAAAATTGCTAGACATCCTTCCAGTAAACACAACTGGATATCCCAGTGGAGGCAGGCGCCAGAACCTGCCAACTATGGTCTCTTGTGTCTGTGTGACTGAAATTCAATTTTAATTTGAGCTTTTATAAGCCACCCCCAACACACCAAAACCAACCACACGTGAATCGGGTGCGATCAGTAATGTCAGACAACAGCAACTCTAAGCTGCCTGCTGCTCATTTGGCAAGCTGGAGGACAACCTGTGCTATTCGGGGCTATCATCAAGCTCACACCCACTGTGAACAGAGGTAGTGCTACTGCAATCGGAGAGCTGTGACCTAACATCCAAGTCCAAGGGAGTTAATCAATGCCACCTGTGTTAGGCCGATGCCAAGACTGATTCTGTAATAACCGTTTCCAGACCACCTTTGTAAAATCTTTTTTCTCATTCTTGCCTGGAGAGACTTATCATCAAAACCCGTTATTTCTGCAGTTAATCCCATAACACAACTCACATACAGTATTTCCTGTAACAACCTGTGGACTTTCCAAAGCCAATACAGCAGAGAGTGTGGGTGTAACCACAGGAAAAGCATCACAGGCAGAGGAAGTAATAATACTGCACACACGCCCTGCAATTTTATGCCTACAGATAAGATCTGATAGAAAGAGGTAACTTCATCTACACTAACCTAGACAACATTCTATCTCCTAAAGTAGTGACCTAGTACTAGAACTGCAGGGTCAAAGCTATGAGTCAACAGTTGTAGATTAACTAGACACTAATTTTAACCAATATAGGGAATATAGGAAGAAAACTGAAAAGCAGATGTAGATGTGTGTGAATTGAGAAAGTCTATCTCCTCTCTGCATAGATTGCCCTTCTGATATAAAAGCATGTCTTCAGTGTTGCAACTAGCATTCCTGAAATGATCTTTGATTGATTTCCCAGGAGCTGGGCTAAATGTCAGCACAGTCTAGGTGAAAAAGACCTCAAGCAGTAAAAGAAGAGCTCCTGGTGTTGTTGGCCAGACCAGCCTGTAAACTCAAAGGGTCTCAGTACCAGGAGGCATTAGTTGCCACTACAAATTCAGTTTTATTAAGCCAAATGCTCAGACAGTGCAACATACAACTACTATGTTGACTTCAAAGGAAGTTGAGAACTTACCATCTGTTCACATCTGTCCCAGAGGTTGTGTTTTATTGTTTGGGAGCAAGGGAGCATACATGGAGTAATGAACACACTGCTTTGTAGTCGTAGTACAGAATTGGAACTGACACACAGCTATGAAGTTTGAGTGAAAGCAGTGATTGAATGCATACCACACAAGGTAGCTTATTCTATCGTTATGAAGAAAGCATCAATCAATACTTTTCTGGGGCAGTGGCTCCAGGAAAATACCTTTTCACTATTGCCAAATCATTACCTTTCAACACCTACACAGCTTCATTACACTGTTTACAGGAACGATCTCTGAATAGCGCTTCCAGTGACCAACATGAAAGCTTTACAAACCCATCAAGCAGTGAACAACTGCTTGAACAACTCAGTCCACCTTATGTCAGTCAGGCCTGTCTCCTGCTGTTCAGTAAAGGCTGGATACTAAGACCTGCTGAGCACCTTCTGTTCAATTTAGTGCAAGACTCAAATGCTTGTCAGCTTTCAAGATTTAGCTCCCAGATAAACTGTATTTTTGAATCCTCATTAGCACAGGAATTTTCTCTCTCTCATGCCAGCAATGCCTTTCATAAGGATAAGCCTAGAGATGCTCACACTGGCTGATTTAGAAATAAAGTTTTTTTTTTTTCTTTTTTGCAATTTCCAACAAAACATTCTTCCCATTAGAAATTGGAATTGTCAGAAGTGACCTTTTCTGAGGTGTATTCAAGTGGACTTAATCATCTGGAAAAATCAAACAAATTTTTCAGCTGGCAAAGGTCAGCACTAGTCTTTGTACCCAAGTCAACCACTGCAGTTTCACACCCCTCAAGCTCACGTTATCTCTTGCAGGGTCTGTTCCCTGCATGGAATAGGTATAAATCAAATGTCTCTCAGCTGAACTGCTATGGAGCATCATTGAAAAATACAGTACGTGCTACACTATAGATTGACTGTACTAAGTGCTTTATAATCAATGATTTGACTTCAGGATGAGATTCAAGAAGGAATTAGTATGTTCTGTGCAGCTACTGCTTTCTCTAGGCTAAAGAGTAAAGCGTGCAGATAAAATAACCTGTTATGTAATTTTTCTATGCATTTTTTCCCTGTGAGAGCAATTCCATAGATCAAAGATAACAAGTGGCTTTATGCAACAGCTTTCACAAATAGTCAGGCTCCTGTCCCTATCCTGAGGAGCACTTGTGAATGCTATACCTTCATTGCCATGTTAAAACTGTACCGAACAAGCTTCAGCTATGACCTGGGCTAACAAGGTGAAAGTTCACCTTCAGATCGCCGGTCCACAGCAGTCAACAGGAAACTTTCTGCTCTATGCAATGGGATTTGGATGACCACAGAGAATGATACCATATGAATCTGGAAAATGGCAGAAACCAGCTAAAATCAAGTAACAGACGTTTTACTCCTCTTATATGATCACTGTAAGATTGCACGTCACCTACTGACGAAAAACTATGTTTTACTTTTTTGGCACTTAAAATGCACATATCCTTCCACTCCAATTACAACCTCAGTCCCAGTCAAAGACAGAATATTTTCTCAGATCCTGTTGTTACACATATCTCCTTCAGAGTCATCCCTCTTTTTCACTGCAAATGTACACCGGACTTGACCTCTCTCCTGAGGGCCCCTGTGAACAGGAAAACATGGCCAAGCAGCACACTTGAGAAAACAGACCAACTCCCCTTGCCTTTTACCTTATTACAAGGGAGGTTCCAACAAACCAGCTCAACCACCACCCTTCACTACTCAGCCTTGACTGTGACATGTGTCCCACAGCCCAGGAATCTGGGAACTAACATTTAGTTTATTTAAGAATCTTGGGGAAAAGGAAAAAATCTCCAGCAGCAGCCAACTCTGACAGAGGGAACCCAAGCCTCCTTCCAGATGACCCAGCCTTCCCACTCATTCTCATTTAAGCAGCAGCATATCAATTACAGCATAAATTAACTGCCACGGTGGGTTAGTAGGTTATTAAGCAGTGAGAAGCAGTCTAGCCTACAAAGCCGAAAAAAAGACAGAACCAACAGAGGCAAAGGAGCATAGGGAGCTCTGGTTGGGTTGTATCTCCAAGGCCCTCCTCAACCAAAGGGCCACCTTCCTGCCTGGAACCAGCCAGGAAGCTGAGCCCCACTGAGCCGTGCCATACAGAAGTCACCAGGGTGTGGTAAGGACATGACACGGTACAGTCACCAGGGAACTTCTGCATCAGCTTTCTTAAGTGAAAAGTTATGAAACTAAATTGTCTGCTGAACTCTTGTACTTGAATTAGACTTGCTCTTGAGTCTAATAAAAGAATGTTTTCAATATTCACTGTATTTATTGTGCACAGCAATACAGTTCCCTTTTACATTTTAAGTTACATTCATCAACTTCTACCACATTGCTGGTTATAAACCTACTGTTTTCCTCATTGGAGGTTAAAAAGGGCTCACGAAGGGAATCAAACCAAACCCAGCTACGAAGGGTGCAAGATTGTTTAACTGGTTTTGTTAAGGCATCTCAGTGTTGGAATAAATGCTCGCATTGCCTCAGCTTGGCCTATATCTTAGGTCTACACCATGTGTCAGCATGGTTTAATTGAAACCATTTCCAAGTGACCTTCTGAGGATAAAGTCTGGATGAGGGCATATATGAAGAAACAAGACAGACAAAATCCCCCAATGAAAAGATCTCTTTCCTAAGTCTTACACTTCAAGTTGCAGTTCAAAGCAGTAACACAGATCATCAGCAGGTTCTCACTTAGTAAAAACTTGTAGGCTTCAAAATAATGCTTGAGTTAGGCCTCAGAAATACATGTTTGATGGGTAATGCTCTGTCAAAGGCCATCTGACTTGAAAGATTTCAGACGTTCACCTTGAAGTACTCAAAGTGTGGTAATTTGCCCAAAAGGCTCTGTTCAGATTAAACTGAACAAATTGGATGAATGATCACTCAAAATACAAAGGTAAAGATAACCTTTGCCATTGTTTGGAAGACAGTAACATAAAATCAGATTAGAAACTTCTGTTTGTGAGTTCAGTTGCTTAAGTTTCTGAGAAGCACAGAAGTCAAGGCCTAATGTGGAGAGGATTGATCACTACATAGAACTCCAAAAACTTGGCAGAAAATACAAGTATGTACAGCTCCCAAGAAAGATGGGGCTAGAATAGGGAATTAAAGCAGGTACTCAAATGAAGGAAATGAAAAATTAGCAGACCTTCCATCATTCATACCTTCCTGCTTAATGTCTCTGCTTGTTCTCTTAATACATTTAGAAAAATATCATGTAGAGCCGTTATAAGTAGTTTCACCAACTACAGAGCCAGCAGGAAACTTTCTAGTGAGCCAATAGAGCTTATACAGAGAAGCTTGAGAGAACTGTTCAGCTCGAAGCTCTAAATACATTCACATGGCTTCATGGTAACCCTGGAGCAATTTCCCTTTTATTCCACAACATGGTTCTGCAACGTGACATTAACACTGAGTGTGTCACAATGTGTGTTTTCATATGTTTCTTCTTCAACCCCCAACAAAATAAAAACAAACCAACCAACCACCAAAAAAAAAAAACAACCCACCAAAAAGGCATGGTTACTCCTGCGCCTACAATCTACTTAAACAAGACTGCTAGCATCCTGTATTCAAGAGTCAGGAATGCAGCAAGGAGGGCACAAACAGATCAACAGAGGAGGAGTGGATGAGATTTTCGTTCACCTCCTTTCCAACCACTGCAGAATGAGGCTAAACCAGAAAGGAAAGTAGAGCAAAGGCACAAGGTTGTTTGCCCTGAGAGCCTCAATAACCTAGAGAAAACGCGATATGCCATTTGAGAAACACACAGAGCCCAATTCTGACAACCTCTGGAGAAGCCATGACTTTGCTTCCTCTGTGAAACTGATGGTGTATCCAAGAAGAGCTTTACTTTTTTGGTCTCAATGGGAGCCATTTCATTCTGCAGATAAAAATGCAAAGTATGAAATTCCTTATCTGTGTTCTGTGCACTTAAAAGGTTTGGGGGCAAACTCAGAACAGAGGAAACCACACCGTCCCCAAACAGGTGCCTTTCACCCTGCTTACTGAGCATCCCAAAGAAAATTTACATGACAATAATTCCAATTTTCAGCTTTTCTAAGTTTATCCATCCCAACTTGTTTCCTGGCCTGATAAACCATTTTCTCCCATTCCCACACTATCCCAACATCATGATAATTCTTAGTTGAACCCAACAAATATAAGCCTATGAGTCAAAAACCCATGTGTGCATATTTGTATCTGGATAAACACCTATTATTCTGTATTTCAGAGTCTTCAGTTGCCAGGAAACTTCTTGAACTAAACATCCCCAATCTTCAACTCCATAAAAGTCAGAATCCCACTGAAGTCCATTCAAAAACATCATTCATTCACTGATCCCATAGGAGGAACCCAGAAGCTCCAACTTTGTCTTCATTACTATCTTAGTTTAGAGGTCTTGAGATGTTCAAATGGAATTCAAGGCATATGCACTTGTTAAAAACTAGCGATAATTGCACAGAAATTAAGAAAGCAAATACAGAGCTGCAACTACCTCTGGGAACCGAGAGATACTAGGCATCTGAAACAACATTAAGAAGTTACTCTCCTGAGAGAGGTGGTATTTACACACCCTGTTAGAGACATCTGAGCAGCAGGAAGCTTCCTTTGATGTCAGTGGCAGCTGCCAGATGCATTGCACTTCTGAAAACAGTCTCTATGATGCTTTGACCTCTGGTGATCTTCTCAAGTGTCCAGTTAAAAATTGTCACTTCAGAAAGTAAGTTCCACAGCTGAGTGACTATTCAGATTTTTAGTAGGAACCCTCACATTATGCAACTATTGGCCATGAGAGAAAAACCAAAATTGATGTGGCTGGTATTACTGAGACTAAAATAAGAGATGCAATACTACCATAATATTGTAGCAGAAGACTTGATACTTCATCAGAGGTACTTCTACTTTCACCACGTAATTATGCATGTCATGATGTTGAACATCATGAGGGCTTACAAGAACCTAATCTTCCAAGAAGTTATTTCTTCAAGTAATTCACACAAAGTCAGTGCTGTTCCACCTCTCTCCTCCCTCCTCTTTGCTAAGTGGGAGGTTTCTGTGACCAAGGTCCCCACTAAGGTTCATGAGATTGGGGATTCTCTCTTGGGCATAGTAAAGAGGTTATGCACAGAGTCAGAAACCACAGACTGGATCCAAAAGCAACACATGCATTTCAGGGGGTTTGAATGAGGCTTTTAGTTAACAACCATCAGAAAGCAGAAAGGCCAGATCATGCTCGCCAAGTTCTGCCAAGCCAACATCAAGTACTACACCTGAATGTACCATGAAGTTAGAGGAGTAAAAATCTACAACTTCAGAGATATTTTCAGAAGACAGCTTCCACGTTTACACTGAAACTTTACATCCTTACCACATTTAAAGAATGGGAAAGGAAGATGTATTCAAATCACCTTTTTAAGGGGGGGGGGGGAGCAGAAATACTGACTATGGAATAAAAAGAGTAGTCTAAAATGAGCCAAAGAGCCAGAAGTGTCTTTAAAGGCTACTCCTACAAATCCACCCAGCTGACTGGACCCTTCCAACACTGCATGTTCCCTCTTAAGTCACCACATTTGTTCTCAGTCTTAACAGACTGCCTGTACAGGTTTTCCATGCAGGAACATGAAAGATCACTGCTATGTGAAACAGCAGATCTACAAAATTATAGCTAGAGTGCAACTGTTCACAAACAAGAACTAGCAGACTGTCAATCAAACTACCAGGAGCCATGTCAAAAAAAAAAAAAAAAAAAAAAGGAGAAGATGACACGTGGAATTCACTGCAGAAGAAGACTGTACGTCCTAAAAGCTGACTTAAGGTCAAACAGAGACCGAACAATTTCATGGAAGAGAAATCTACCTCTAGCCTGAGAAAAAGCCACACACTGAAAATACTCCAAAGACCAGAAAGTAGTTGGCAAGTCTCACCTAAGCATGCCCTATTTTTACCACTCTCTAGGTGTTTATATGTTGGCCACTAAATTGGTTGGTGGACGGGTAGTGGACTACAGCCATCTTGGGTCTGACCCTGGATCGGTAAAGATCTTGATACTTGGTTTTGTTTTGTACTGACCCATAATACGTGCTCTGTTCATGAGAGCTGTTTTTGTCAGCCCATACAATTCTTTCCTATGCTTCCTTACAACCAATGAAGATTCATGTGAAACAAAAAAGTGTTTTAGACATATGCAAACACCCCAAATTACTCATAGAAGAAAAGAACTGTGGGCAAGGATTCCCATGTCACCACAGAAACATATGGTGACTTCAAATAAGAGAAAGGCCACATTTACATGTTGCTAAGTAATGGGTTATGCAAACACAATAAAGCCAAACTTCAATGCACGTTTCCCTCGTGTTCCTGAGATCACACAGATACCATCTTGAATGGCAATTTCCATGGTTCATGCATTCCCTGGTGGGCTGGCTTAAGCATCCCCTTGATCAGGACAGCTGTTACTTTACTCACATGGAAAGCATGCAGGTGTGCAATGGCTTTGCTACCAAAAACCATTCAAAAATTAACTAGTAAAAGGAATGATTCAGTTTCTTTTCACAGCCCACACAGAAATGAGACCTCACTACCATAGAATCTGCATATAATCAACTTGGAAGTTGTTTGCCTTGACTTTAATAGCAGGTATGCTTCACACCACATTTAATATATTCACCCCAAACTATGTGCAATAATATAGCCTCAGGACACATACAGGGAAAAAAGGGGGAGGGTTATCAGACCAATTGGGAAGTGCAAATTCCACGCATGAAAGTGAAGGACATTGAATGTTAGGAGCCACTACATTCAAACTCAACCTTTACAAATCAGCTGTGTTTATATGGATGTTACGAGGTAAGAATTGTAGCCTGATAACTGCCACAAAAGGCTATGAGCTGAACGTTTAATCTTTAAGCTATGTTCCTTCCCTTTGCATAAGCACTCAAACTTCTATAAATATAACATCCAAGGTGGCAATCAGACCGTAGTTCCTGCAGCTCCAGCTGATGCATGCCAGGTGGGAGCCTGTAAGTACACTTTAGAACAGAAAGGGTTAAACTAGAAACCTGTACTGTTCTAATATAAATCTGAACATAAATCCTCTATATTTTTCTTTGAACCGTAACAGTTGAAAACTAATCCTAGCATTAATTGATGCATCAGCTGAAATAAACATAGCAGGAATAAATATCAATTACAGTAAGATCTCTAGGCATAAAATTATGGTATGTGGTAAAGAGCAGCTGACGTGAAAGTGGGCGGCATTTTGTGTTAAATAAATGGACCTGGACCCTGGGCTGCTGTACTAACCATCTGCCAGTTTCCATTACTAGGCATAGCTCTTTTCAATTCGAACACCAGATTTATTTTTTTTTTTTTAAATAAAAAAGAACTCAATCCCTAGTTCAGAGCTTTATATGACATGCACAGAACTGCCAACTCCTCAGAAGCACACAACCATTTCTACCTCAGAGCTCCACTAACTGTTCATGTGCCAAACAGTGTGGCACCCCTGCTCAGACTTGGTCTTAGAAGTCTGTGTTGGGGGGGTGGGTGGGAGGGATGGATATCAAATTGTCCCTCAACAGCCCCTTCTCTCTTTACTCTCACAGAAGCTGCTCAAGCTCTGGGGCTGTTGCAGACTGACCAAAGCTGTGCCACAGCAACCTGCAACTGTTCAAGAGAAGCACAGCAGACATCAAACTGCAGCAGAAAAGCTGACTCCTAAGTTGGGACTGCTCTTTAAACAACATGCCCTCTGGGTGGGTAATATATATCAGAACAGCAAGATAAATCAGCAAACACCCACCACTTAAGTGCAGGAGATCAGAAAGCCTGTTTTAGTCATCAAGGTTGTCTGTCTCTTTGGGAATCTGCCAGTTAATAAAAGCAGGAGATGAATGGCAGCCCCAGACACTACCGGTGTTGAACTGAAAACATGCTGATCTTAAAGGCAGTTGTATTGAAGGGATCTTTCTTTTTCCTGTAATGCACCTTGTATCTCACACAGCCAGATTAATATTATTTATGTGCCTCATCTTGGATTTTACTAGTCACTAGCTCCAACTTGTCCTGGATACAGGCTGATTTTTCAGAAGCTACCTTCAAAGACAGAGGTAGAGATCAATAAAGCGGGAAGATGCTTAGAGAGGACAGGAGCGTGGGGAGGTGGTGGGGGAGTTAGAGCTCGAAGAGGATTCATGCTCAAGTCAAGGCTGGAGCCAACAGGACACAGGTTTGACTGGGAGATATGTGCTGGAGATATGTCAGACTATGCAGCAGGAGACTGCCATGAGAGAAGGGACTGGATGGAGACACTGGTGTCACAGAACGGCAAGCCAGATCTGTCAGGTGTGCACAAAACTGGGCAAGGCAGGTGGGCTGGGAGGGACAGAGAGAGGGCCCGGAGCTGGGCTACTGCAAGGGCAGGGCAGGGCAAGGCAGCAGTAGAGGCAAGGGTGCCCAGGGTAAGGAACATGACTGGACAGGGAGCTGCCGTCATACTTCCCACCAGCCCTCACTGCAGGGGGCAATGCCCTAAGCATTCACTTTGTCTCTATGAAGAGGATCACAGCAATACTCTCTAGATAAGAATATAAACTCATGTCAAGTATATGCCATATTCTTAACTTCTACGTTTCACATACCTTATATATTGCTCCTGTACATGCTCCCTTTCTCCCCAAAGCCACCTATCTCTCTTCCCGTCTCCCCTCCTGCTCCAGTCTGATAATTTTAACACAAACCACCCCTCAGAACTCCATCAATCCTCTCCCCTCTTTCCCACCCCCCCTTATAATAGGCTGGATGGTAAAAACTAGGATTTTATGCCATTAAACAAATGCTGCTAAGACACACGTGGAAGAGGATGGTTAGTTATTTTTTGGGAGCAAGGAGCAATTTCACCGTTTATGAAAACAGTAGCTCATGCTACAAAGCACATTACAAACTCAATTATGGAAGCTCAGTCCTATATTGCAAGGCCACCTCTCGACAGGTTCAACAATTTCACCCAACACAGAATTCCAAGATAAAATGTAAAAATTTTAGAAGAGTTGTTATGAATCCAAAACAGCAGGAGTATGCAAACTGATCTACTACTTAAGAATTAGCTGGAAATCGCCAATCAGGGAAGGAAGACATCAAGTTAGACAGTGTAATAGGCATTTATTCCCTAAATAATGCTTCTGTTTGCCAACAGGATACTGATGTCCTCTACTAAAGAAATGATATATAGTGATCCTCCAGAAATAGGCCCTAGCCACGATCCCACTCTTTACGCACAGGACTGTGTACCGGAAGAGAATTGCAAAATGTAGTCAGAGTGACCCAAGTGCCTAATACACGGATGGCATCATACTGTCACTATTAAGTTGAGTAGTTCAAAGAAACCAAACCAGGCCAATTGCAAAGTTTAGGATTCCCTTCTGTTTTCCCTTCATCTCAGACATATCCAGACCTCAGCTTGTCTGCATGTTGCTGCTCTCAGCTTCAAGGAAGAGTTTAACAGTAAACTACGCCCTGTTGTTCAGAAACCAAAGCTTTTCTTGCAACAACTCAGGATACTGTCATAACCACTGAAGGCAGCACACTGCACTATTTCAGATGAAGAATAGGGTTTGCCAGCTGTGTCAGACTGGTGATGCTCCTAATCTGATCACCCTGTACTCATCACATGTATCAGAAGGACAACCTGCCCAATTTGAGAACACATACCTGGGATCGCTAGCAGGATCTCTGTCGCCAGACACACTAGGGGCACTACTCCTGTACGCATTTCTATAATACTTTGTACATTGGAACTGGGGACTCTCTCATTAACTTTATGCAATTCTCTAACTCCTGCTATGCAATAAACATCTGTTTTCATTGAATTGTCAACATTAAAACATTGCTCCTCTTCCTGGATGTTCACAACAAAGTTGACCACATCAGTGCTATAATTCTTACTTCCAACATGCACTATCCAGCACTAGATTGAATATAATCTCATCTGGTATGACTCTTCAAATCTTTGCAGCTCTGTGAGGTCCTGCCAACGCACTGCAAACTTTCTTAGCTTTTGCTAACATGTAATTGTGTGCCACTTGCAAATTCTGCCCCCTTGCTGTTGATCCCTTCTGTTTATCAATCCACTAGCAGATGAAGAACGGGTTTTTGTTTTGACTCCTAGTCCTAATCTTGATAGCTCATGTCAAAGAAAAAATACTCAGAATTTGGATTTCCTTCACACCGTGACAGCAGAGCACAAAATAAGCAGGAAATTTGTGACGTGGAAAGGCAAACCAGACATGCAAAAGGCATGGCTTATAGGCAGGAAACCAATAACTACTCAGAACTGTCTTCTCTGGTCAAAAAAAAAAAAAGTAGGCAACAGACTGTTACCCAAGAACAGGACAGATTAATCAAGGAAAAATATTTTTTTAAGGTTTTATTTTAAATAAGCTTTAGTACTGTTCTTTGCTTATCTTACATTTAAGGAAAGCTCAAATCCTGCCTTTTGTGCGTGACAGTAACCCTGTCAAACCTAAGCTAGCAATCTCAACTAATTCCCATAAGTAACACTCAATACTTCATGAGTAAATCTAGCAAAAAATCTGCAGCAGTGTTTTCAGAGCAGGAGTCTCCCATTGCCTTCTCAAGGAGAGCAGTCGAATCCTGTAGTCTGTTTTTTCCTTGTTACTCACCCAATAACCATTCTCTAAAACATATAATTTAAAAACAGTTGTTACCAAGCCTCCAGCATAAACCAGCAAGAATTGAGTTATTCAGTTTTGTGGTATCAGTGCAGTATACACAGACCCCAAGACTATGTGGAAAGAATAGCAGAAGCTCCCTCTGGACTATAGCAGCTTTGTGCGAAATGCAAATGTTGGCTAGAAAGACAGCAATTTAAAAGCAAATTGACTTTGGAGAAGATCTTAAATGATTAAAACTAGGTAAAAGCTCAGCCCAAGTGGGATCTTTATGAAAGTCTGGTGCAGTGGTGTTTTCAGAAATAACATTCACCGGAAGGTACCTGCCTGAATATCATTCCCAAGACAAACCTCCTTTACCCCCAACTTGACAACAGTATCTTAGTTGAACAGTTACCCTCATTTCTCACCTACTATTACTAAATCCTGGGATGAGCTGCGGTAGCCGTTAAGGGCTGTTAAAGCCCAAGAGAGAAGCACAAAGAAAAATTACTTTAAAGCAGAAGAAACAGTCAGCTTACAAAATCTTATATGAAACCTCTGAAATCTAAGCACATTCTCTGACAGCTGTTTAAAGCCGGTGCTTTCAGCAGAGATGCAGTTATCTACCACTAAGCAATTGTATTGGAGCCTTCTCTATTTTGTGTCGAAGTAGCATTCAGTGCTGTGAGAAGCAAAGGTGCTGCCCTCCTTAGCCCACGCGTGGTGCCAGTCAGTGTGAGCCAAGGACTCACATGGGCTCACAAGGCTTTGGCCCAGGAACACATCACAGTGATACTACTCCTGTTTCTATCGCACTGCAGCTGTTAAGAGCAGCCATTGCTCTTGAGGAATGGAGAAAGCAATCATGCCAAACCATGCTCCAATGGCTTTTAGAAATAAGCAGAAATACTATGGACAGCAAGCTCAAGGCAGCAGCACTGGATCCTCTTTATCCCAGGGAAGGGACTGCCTGCCTAGTGTAGCTCTGAGCATACTCCCTTCAGCTCTTGTACCTCTGTGGCGGGGATACACACTCCAGTCCTAATTGGCCAGTGGCTCCCACTGAAAGATGTGCGGGTAGGATCTCATTAGCATTTACCATCTATTTTAACCTCAAGACAGTGGCATCATATATGTTACAGAGTCCACCTAGGAAACAAACCATGTTTCAGACTGCAAAGATGTCAAATCTTTTTCACCATCAGATTACCTTGGTTTGGCCTTTCATACTACATGTTCTCTCAAGTATTAATTGAAAAGCTTCAAAATATACACTACTGTTTTCTCCTGTGCCAAGAACAAGTTCTGTAGGAGTCCTAACAATGGTTTTGCAACAGCTCAGCCAGAAGAAACAGCATTTTCTATTTTCACACAAACTTGCTTCCTTTTGTGTTTCGAGTTCCACACAGTGCTATCAGGGAAACGACAGCTCTGCTTCTTGGAGCTGCGTGACAGATGAGTATACTTGTATTTCAGGCTTTTTATCTCCCTGGAGTCCTTCAGTTTCAGGCTCCTGTAGCTAGTGGTCACCATGAAACAAAAACTCAGCTGAAATTTGCAGCCTTGTCAGGACCACACAAAGCCAAAAGAAAATAAGATATCACACTGAGAACTCCCAGCCTCAAGCCAAACAGGGGTATCTACCAGATAATAAGCACTTTCAAGAGAGAAGCCTAGCCGTGACCAAAACTAAGCACTTGTAAAAGAAATATGGAAAACATATCTGAAAGCTTCAGGTATTATTATACCCTCTTTGTGACTTCCTAATCCAGGTGTACATCCTGCTCGTTAGCCATGAAGGCAGGACTAACTGCCATACTTAGGCAAAAAAAAAAAAATTATTCCATACATACCAATGGTAGTTAAATTAAGTGTCATATATGCCCCTGTATCACCCATGATTGCCATTATGATTGTTTCTTTAAGCTACATTTTAATTTTAAATACCTTTTCTTGCCTATCTGCTGGTAGAGTCCTTACATAGGACAGTCTAACCTTTTCTTCTTCCTTCTGTACAGACTTGCATCTACATTTTCGTTGTGGTGGTTTTGGTCATCTCCGATAAAAGTTACCCAGAGCTGAAAATATGTACCCTGCTGTACACAGCTATATATAACTGAGGCCAGCTGCCAATGCTTCCTCTAAATGTGATCCAAACAGGGTGCATATACAAACTGTAAGGGCATGGTGAGGAGTCATGGGAGGAGTCATGCAATGGGAAAATTACTGTGCTGTATATGAATTCACAAGTCCAGACCTGTCAATGCATCTGTGCTTTTGCTACGCTGACTGAGGCATGCAGAAATCACCACAGAAACGGCTACCAATTTTGAAAAAAAAAATAAAACCCAGCCTCAGCTTTTCATGGTAGTCTTTTACATCACTTCAGCCAATTCCAGACCAAGTAGCATTTACATATCTGCTGCCACATACATTTGTCGTGTGGTTCACAAGATTAAAGTCTTAATTTTTAATAGTCTTTACTCTCAAAGGTTTACAATCCTCCTGACCCACAGGTCTCTGGTATACCATCTGTCCCTTACATTGCATTTCCTTCTGTTACACAAGACAAATGTGATGTGACAAATCCTACAAGCAATAAGGCTTGTAATACAGTGCACACAAGCACAGGTAACAATAGTTTCAGTGGTGCGACCTCTCTCTTTTTTCAAACCCCATACAAACTTTTGTGATAAAAGCCTTTCCTTGTGAAAATAGACACTCAGACTTTCAAAAGCTTTCAACAAATGCTCTTTATTATTACTGGGGAAAAAAGCTTTTAATGTCTTTCTAAATCATCTAAATGCTTGTCCTATGGACAGACCACTTCAGAAGTCCATTTATTGTATCACACCACCATTAGCATAGTACAGATCAGTAACAGCCTGTAGAAAGCAGATGTTTTTCTGTTATGATCCTTACAGGCACATCACAGCCAAAAGCTTTTCCAGTGAGTCACATTTTCACAAACGTCACATTCCTTGTGTTGTGCTTGGAAATGAAGGCAAAACACTCATGACCTCTGGCAGACTTTTGACTCTCCCACCTACAACCCTTGAGCAGTCCAGGGAGATGAAGCTAATATAAGAGCTACATGCAGAATGGAAAAGCCCCTCTTTGGAGGCAAACTGCCATTGATTTGCATGACAGCCACATTTTGGGCCTTGCTTTCCACTTACGAAACAAGCCTTCATTTTCCTCAAGAGATGAAGATTCTCTCTTCCACCTCAACTTCCCACCTGCAAAGTGGCAAAATCATTTAAATTTGCAGGTCTGAAGGCAGAGGGATTCAAGGTGCTCTTTCTTATAGGCTGCTATGTAATTATTGATGCTGCATAGTACAATTTTAAATTATAATTTAACCATTAAGATTTCATAAGATAAAATATTTTTCTTAAACATTTTCCAAAAAAAAGTCAGGTTTGGAGGGTGACTTATTTCCCCTGTCCATGCACAGTTACACTGCAGATTTAAGAAAATAATGAACTGAGTTTACAAAATACATTTCAAGAGAAAGTAAATGAGCTTTCAAAGTGTGGATGCATTGCACTTACTTCCTTTTAACCATCTGAATAAGCCTCAGTTTCAAAGACACTAGCAGAAAACATCCTGTTGGCATCAAGGAAACATGCAGGAAACATCAAGGATAGCAGATATCTCAGGATCTGATAGTGTAATTCCTCCTAAAAGGAGGAAAAATAATTCCTATATAATTTTTCAAATGTTGTGTTAATATATATATTCTGATGCTCTTATTATTGGAGTTGAACTGGAGATCATTTTAACATAGCTAATACTCAGTTGCTAATGTATATTTAAAAAAAAAAAATAAATACAAAAGGAACCCCCACAAATCAACCCCCCCATTGAAATCACCATTCTCCCCAGCCAAGATCCAACTCAGCTCTCCTTCCATTCCAGAAAACTTAAGACTCAGTGCTTCCTAGTAAGGCTTCTGCCAGAAAAATGACCAAAATGAAATGCATGAACATCCAACTCCTCTGATGTATAGGACTGTTTACAGGGCGTTTTTTAGCTTTGTCCAATGTGGATTTAAATGACTCAAAACACTAGGGCTTCCACTGTTTCCCTCAAGAAATTTCACACCATTTTCACCATTACAAGTTTTTTTCCCTGCCACATGAATAGCTTTCTCTGCTTGCTCAGTTTCATCTTCATTTTAACCCTTTGTTGCTCAACAGTTGATCTCTTTACTGTTCCTGCTCTTTTTGAGGACCATGCTACATCCTTTCCCATCCGTCTACATCATTTGCCAGTTTTCCTCTCCCCATCAAATTAAGCTCTCTGTCTCTCCAGTCATCTTATTTTACATGCTCCAGAAGATTATCAGAAAGGGCTACAATGATCTCCTGTTACCCTGTGTTACAGCTCTCTGCCTACACCCTTCGAACTTGTTGAGTGATCACCCCCTGTCCTTATCTAGACCTCATCTTTTGTTTTATTTTCTCTCCCCTGTCCAGTTAAGGAGGGGAGTGATAGAACAGCTTTGGGGGCACCTGGCCTCCAGCCAGGGTCAACCCACACAGGCAGACTTTCAGTCCAGTGCTCAGGACTACAAATTCAATTGGAGCTTGGAAAGCAAGTTTAACCTACCTCTTTCCTGTTCCCAGATCAGGATTAGTCACACACTTGACACTGCACTTCTGGCACTCAAAGTAGGAGCAAACTTCTTCCTCTCTCCCTTTCTTCCTTGCACAGGGGGAACATACGAACTAGTTCAGGCTTAGAAACATGTCAGCAACTCCAGAACATAAGGAGGATCCAGACAGAAATTGTAAACTGCTGCTGTGGCTTAGGCCTCAACGTTACTGAGGTAGGTATGGGTCTGATGACATGTACTACAATCACAGATGCATTCTCAAACCTAACTTTAGAGCTATGCCACACATTCAGAAACCTAAAAGCAGTTCTGGTAGGCAGATGCTCCATCCCACAAGGTTTCCAAGCAGAGACAACAGCACCCTGCAAAATCAGGACTTCGAATTCACAATTTATTTACAGAAATAAAATTACACCTACAATGAGCGTATGTCAAAAGACAGACATAAATTAGGATCTCAGAAGGAAAGCAGGGATGCAAGGCTTAGATTGGTTCAAACCAGCTCACTTTTCAACTGAAATGCACTAAGATGTCCTTTCCACAGCCATTAAAGAAACACAGTAGTCTTAACTCACTACTGCGGTACCTCACTTTTACAGTGGTATAATACCTTCTGGCAACAGATTAGGCTGCTGTAAAGCTACCAGTCCAAGCCAGGCATCAGCAGAACGCCAACAAAACAAGTAACTGTTGTAGAATCTTATGCTGCTACTTTCCTCTCCAAAATGGTTATTCTCTTTTTAAGTCACTTTCATATCACATATTTACTTTTTGGTATAAATCAATGAAGCAATTTTTAACCTATTTTAACCTATAAAAGTGATTGTTCACTGGGATTACTTGACTAGCTTTTGTCCAAAACACTTTGGCAAAGTCTAGACTAACATTTGCTTTGCTCTTCTGCATAATGAAGTTTCCAACTACACTGCCAGTGCTTTCAGACAACTTGAAATAGATTTTCATTTGGAGAATGATGTGCTAGTTTGAGAAACAGAGCAGTAAAGGTTACTCATCAGGTAAAGACAAGAAAAAGGATTCTGGAATACACAAGGAAAAGCTGCAATTCTCTTCCTTTCCTTAGTTTCCTGATACATCTGGAAAAGACAGAACAGCACATCTTTTCCCAATCTGAATCTGAATTCAGAACTAAATGCCCTACTCCCTAAATAAACAGCTTATGTAGAGCCAGGAGCACAGGGACCTTTAAATGGAGGAACCCGAGGCACTGGATTTTAAGTGAAAGGGCTGAACAAAGGCATCATTTCTGTCCTCAGACACATATTGCTATCCATGAGGACAGACACTGGCCACGGGGAACCTGCAACAGAAAATGCTGCCCCAGAGCACCCTGGAAAGTGAGCTGGAAAGCAACAGCAGTTGGAAGTTCCTATCCAACAGGCAGGGAAGCACTGTCTGTTGAGCTTTCTGTTGTCAAGCTGCAAGCTGATAAATAACTGCTTTCAAGAACTATACTGTTTCTGTCAGCAAAAGCACTAACTTAATGAATTAGTAAGATGCTCTTCATTTGTTGCACTGACACCATTAATACCACAAATTAGGAAAAGAGTATGAGTTTTGTGATATGCTATTTTAAATAGGTCTTTGTACAATTTTCCCAAGAGTCCATCAGCAGAAATACATATAAGAAGGATGACAAGCAAATAGCAAATCATTGAATTCAGTTACCCATTTCCTCAAGGAGACAACAGGGTCTGCTTTTGCTGTCCTGAGCGCATAGCACAGCAGCTTACTCTCCTTGAGCTTGGTGTGGCTCCCACTAGCCTCGATATAGGCTGCCCAGGACAACTGGGAGAAGCACATTCAGAATCTCAGTATTGAAATAGTGCTGTCTACAACACAAACACATGACTACTCAATACAGCCAAACACTTAGGTCCTGACAGTGCATTCAGTTGTCTAATATTGAGTAACTCCTGATAGCAAAGTTGGCAACACCATTTCCAGAGATGTAGCAATCTGCACGGTATCTCCAGCTGAGATCTTCATCCACATGGTATCACTTCAGATGTTTAGAAGCAGGTTCAATGCTAGAGCACTGACTTTTTCCACCTTGGAGGAGTCTATGCTGTGTTCCCTCTATAGAGAGCATTAAGAATTCGAGGAACAGACTTGTCAGAAGTTTCTAAAGCTAGTCTAGGGTGAGACACACAAGAAAGATCAAATCATGTCCTCTCTCCAGGCTTTCAGTGCTGCTTTTACTTCAATTTCTGTAGCACTATTACATCAACAGTCTTTTTAGGACTGACCATTTCATGCTCCCCAAGCCTCTGGGGTCCAGGAAGGCCCGTAACCTCTGGTTTAGTCTAATTCACATGACTAGTTCCACTGAGACTAATAAGAAAAGATAGCATATTGACTTGAGTGCTTTGCTGAATTCTGGCCAAAGCTTCCTAAACCATTTTAACCACAAGAGAGACAAAAATCAGACTCTGAAGCTTTTACTCTTGAGCATTATATCATATTACAAAGTTCCCAGTTTCCAGATCCCTCCCTTCTGAATTGGAGCCCAAAAGCAGGCTTGCCCAGAAAATAGCAAAGTTTATGACTTGTCCAGGGTTTTCCCACGTCTAGTGCCATTTCACATCTTTTGTTTATATGATACTCTGACATCCAAAGACCAGCCACACTTCCTTCAAGAAAA
The DNA here is from genome assembly GCA_000699545.1 of Podiceps cristatus. Lineage (NCBI taxonomy): Eukaryota > Metazoa > Chordata > Aves > Podicipediformes > Podicipedidae > Podiceps > Podiceps cristatus. Next base: position 12,053 of record KL286314.1, on the reverse strand, counting down.
GAAGTAGGAAATCAACACCCTAGTTCCAGCATCAGCAACTTGTCCACAACCAGACATCTACGTCATACCAGCTATAAAAGCTTTCTAATTTTTTTTTTATTTTTTAAATTTTTTTTGAGAATCATTACCCCATGAACTTCAGCAACAGTGCTCTTCTCCGGCAAAGTCTGTCACCAGCCCCTTACCCTGTCCATTTACAACAGAGAGATCCATAAGGATCTATAGTGCATACTAAAAAGGATCTGACAACTAAAAATATATTTCCAAACCTGAGTTCACTCATCCTAACAAGTTACTTCACAAAATTTGTGCAGTGATCTTTATAAGTGCATGGATTCTGAGCATGCTTTCAAGTACAGGATCCTTGCCCCACTCTCTTTTCACTTTTGAAGCTGTAGGATTTCCAGTTAGGATTATTATTTCAGGATTTTTCCAAGTAGTAATCACATGAGAAGCTGGAGCTTTCAGAACTGTACTTAACAGCCCAATTTTGGCAACACCATTCAGGAGGCTGCTATTATATGTGAGAACTCTCAGCTTTAAGCTCCTTTTTTAAAAAAAGCTGCTCAGATTAATCTCTTTAGTGTGAAATACTGCTCAAGATAACAACTCCCACCCCATTTTTAATGCTTTGATGAGTGTTGATGAGCGTTAATAAAAGCAGGGCTTTAGCCAAGAGGGGTGAAGAGCACTCCTGCCATAAAGTCATCTTTCAAAGGAGTATCAAATGATAACAAAAATACTTAGGTTGTTCCATCAGCCTACTGCCAACTTCGAAAAGCTGTCCTAGAGACCATTGGTAAGAATCAGTATTAATCAGCGAAACACGTATGAATCCAGAGATGCCCACCTGTGGGGAAGCAGCCTGTCCCATGAGTTGGAGCTCTCTCCGGCAATAAACCCTGTGCGCAGTACTGTAACAGAAAGCTCAGAAGACCAAAGAGAACTCACTTTCTAATGTTCACAGGTATTGTTTCAGAAACACAGTTCTATACTGAACTGTAACAAGACTGCGCACTTAAAGGTCAGAGAGAGGCTGTGTCAAACTCCCTTTCAAGAAGGGGGCTGACCAGACTCCTCCTTTGGATGCCTTATCAACTGTACTCGGATTCTAGCTTTGTGTTTCTGCACCTGCTCACGGAAGTGGAGAAAGTTGAGATGTCTCTGCAACAAAATAAGGTAAATTGCCCTCCACTCATCTCTTCAGCGGCTAAAATAAGCCCATTAATATACACGGATCTTGCCTGAACCTGGGGACAGATCTTCATGCTTAACCTGAACGAAGTATTCAGGTACCCAAGTTCTGCTACCTGAAATTCTGCCTAGCTTATTCAATCAGTGACACAGCACTCTACCACCTTGGAGAAGGTAGGGGGCAAGGAAATCAAAGGTAAATTACAACTGGGGAAGAAACCCAAATATACGGGACAACCAGGGGCAGAGAACAAGCTGCTCACAAAAAGTTTGCTTATCTATAGTTCAAAAGCATCACTCAAAAGGATGAGGGACAGATGGCACCAATGGGTTAAATAAAGCAAGCAGTATATCGGCACATACCTACTTGCCTCCCTCAGCCCTTTTCATCCAGGCTGCCATACCTTCCCTCTGACACAGAACAGCAATTCACTCCATGGATGCTCCCAATGCCCTGCAAACTGCAGTATTTGCAATCGGGGTCTTCCATCCTCAGACCTTTCTATCAGGTGCCTGTATTTTCACTGAGCAGTTGAAAACAAGTACTTCTATTTAAGACAACAGCCACCACAGGGTGAAATCAGCTGTGCTTCATACTTGGAAGCAGACTAGACCCATGTGGTTCAAGCAAGAAGCCAGTCACAATTCAGGACATGTCAGAAGTAAAAATAAGCAATATCCAAATCAAATTTCACTGTACCCTGAGGAAAACTACTTTGGCAGGAAGAATACGGAAGTCTGAGAACAGTGTTTGTCAGGAGCACAGAAATCATGCCAAATTTCCCTTCAGTCTGGCAGCAGTTTTTCAACAGATGACTTCGGGGAACACTCTGCAACAGCCTACTGTAAACTAATAAGTAATCAAGCAGAGCCTGTTTTATCATTTAAGGCAAAGGTTCAGTAAGTTTTCTATAGAAAAATGTAAACCCTCTACATTTCGGGTAATAAGTGAGGTTTATATAATGGACACTTATCCAGGGAGGAAATGCACCTCTAATGTCTTCAGAGTGAGACAGTTTAATAGGCAGAACATACTTTATAAAAGTCATTTGCATTAAGAGGAATAGGAGCAATTTCAATCATCTCTTCAATTAGTTCACCTTTGAATGGCAGTTACGAAATGGAAAGCTCCAACTGGCTGCATAGGTAATTAACCCCTGGGCATTTAGAAGGAATCTCTAGGTTCTTGAAAAGTAAATGAATAACATTGTGTTAATTAATGTACTGATTTTTTAAACTGCTGCAAAAGAATAACAATTGTGAGCTGTTCAGGTCACCCAACTCTGTGAATAATTTGATCTTATTTCTATAAATCACTGTTCATTTTGCTACTGCTTCTCAAAGGAAGCACCTGTAACTATTAAGCTACACCAGACCATTATTTAATTGTATAGAATATGACAAAGCACCTGACACAGGCCCTAAGCTACCACTCAGGCACTACTCAGAAATGATACTTATAAACTACAGCAAATAAGAACAAAGGCAAAGTTAAACTTCCAGAGTTGTAAGAAATAAATATTAAGATAACCTGGACATCTAGCAAGGCAGATTTCAGCCTTCAGGTTTGCTAAGTTAAAAGCAACTAAAACCAGCCTCTGCTGAGTGCCATCATCTCGTCTAAACTAAGAACTAATTCTCCACTGTATGTTTGGACAACATGTCTGATCTCAGTCAGGGTTAATACACACCTATTATATTCCCAAATAAAAAAAGAATTACAAAGCCAGTAATAGTGATATTGCATTAACAGTTGCAGAACCAACTGTTACTTAGTTCACTAACCCATCTTCTATCACCAAGGGCTCGGGAAATGAGTCTCTAACATCAATACAATCCATTTTGGCCACCCACATTCACAGTGAAACAGCAGACAGAATGGAAAAGAATTATGCAGATTTTTTTCCTTCTGACTTTCCTAACTAGTTTGGTCAGGAAAATATTATATACAAAATACTTTCCATAGTGCAATTCTAAGGAGGTTTTAGGGATGCATGCACCACTGTCTCACCTAAGAGAAGCTAAGCAACACTGGACCGTTGTTACCACCAAATTTATGACTGTCCAAGTTGAGGACCTGAACTTGTTTCTGAGTCTTACAATCTCTTAGTTCCCTTTTCACATATACCATCCCTTATCTCTTTGGTTAATCAAACAGCATTCATTAAAATAAATGGATGCCCCCAAGTATAACCTTTTTTGTATAATAGTAGACTGCCCTAACACAAAGCCAATTTTGCATTACTTGGCGATTTACTCCCCCTACTGTGAGAAAATGCTCTGCATTTTCTTACAGCTCCCTTCAAAACCCACAGAGCTGTCAGACACAAGGACAGATTTCTCATTTGTAAGCCCATAAGCTTCCAGGCAGAGACAAAAGATCTAAGTATAAACATACTGCACAGGAGCTTTGGGGCAGGGGAAGCAGCTTGAGTGACTCCAGGTCTGAATTCCAACACCAGATGCTTTGAACTTCCAAGCAGAAAAAAATACACTTCCAGTTTTTCAAACTGAGCAAGAATTTACTGCTCACTGACACACACAATAAATCTAATTTTCAAGTTGATTTTCCTAAGCACCAATTCTAATAATCCCTATTTGACCAGCCACAATTCATTGTGCAAACAGATCTAAAAGATCTAGTATTTGTGACTGCCACCAAAGCGTCAGTTCCAGTTTGTTTTAAAGCATTAGCCCCTAGCATTGGTTACAACTCTTTATGAAGGCAATGGATCCAATGCTTAAAACATTACATATCAAGTAGAAATAGTGCACAGACAATCTGTTATTTTTTTAATTTTGCCAGCTTCATAGTGTTCCCTTAATACACCAGGAGCACATTTTGTTGCTGGGATGCTTATGTTGCTTTCAGAGTAGTACATAAATGCTATTTAACCACCACATCCATATAAGCAACAAGTTTTCCAGACACACAAAAAAATTAAGATCACAACAAGGATTGCAGGTTTACTTCCTATACACATTTTCACAGTGTAACAAGTGATTAGAGATCTTAAAGCAGCTCAAGAAAAAAAATCACATTACCTGGAAGCAAATTGCATAGAAACACTACATGCATTTCCCTATGCACCCCTGCAATGTCACTTGCCCACTCCAGAAATAAGATCACCATTACACTTTTGGTAAAATAAGCCACAATTGTTTACCACAATACATAGCAATAACAAAGCGGTCACTAGGAACAGAACCACATTTGCTTCTGATCATAGGTCCAGGTACGGGGGTCCAAACCCTCACACGTTTGGCCAGGAGACCAAAGATACATCTGAGTTTGCCCAGACTGCTCATGTCCAAGTTTTGTCACCACCAATTTCCTTTCCAAACTTCAGAACTAAGACACACAAATATCCTGGGCTTAGACTTCACTGGGTTCATAACATCACAACTTCAAAGTCAAGAAAATTAGTTTTAACTAATATCAGCTGAGAGCCTAGCCCACTGTTACTTTAATGAATTCTAACAGCGCAGGACTGACTTTTTGTCTACACACACCTATAACCATAGAATACCCCTGTGACCAGATGCACAACAGGGTCTCACTGATTGAACTTTTCATGTTTCCTGTACTTGTGCAGTTCAGCCTCAGCCTTCTGCACAGACGAACACTGTCCCATCCTTCATCAAGAATGTTTGCTCTGAAGCAATAGAAAGGATATCATTGCCAATGCTCTAGAAACATTCCAAAAAGTGATACCATAATGGCTACTTTTTAAGAGCCTGGAGAACACATTGAGTATGAAGCACAAAAAATACTCACATTCATATCCAAGTATTTTGACGATTTTGTGATGTAAATTAGTCAAGTTCTTGGTGTATGCACAGTTAGAGTAGAGTCTGGTCTGTCCCAAACTGATGACCATCTAGGGAAAAGATGGCTTTATCTCCTAATATCCTTAGGTTGATCCTCTGCAAGGGAGGAATGGTCTCATGTTTCATGCTAAAGTCTGTTGAACACAGCTTCATCACACTTTTCTGTCAGACTTTCCATCTCCTGTCCAAGTGACACATCCTGCCCTCCATGAGTTAAGCTCCTGTCCTCCAAAGCTCCAGTTTTTCACCTCATTTCTTAAGCTTGCATGTGTCATGTGAGCTTGTGCAGTAATTCACCAGCTCCAGACAAACAGCCTTTTTGCCTTGAAACCAGTAGAACTAATTTGGGAGACGGAATTGCAGGTAGTCCTGTAAATAGTTTTAAATAAAGGTCCCTTCCACTGGAAATTAAATTCCAGGACCATTTAACAGCAACTAACACAGCAGACGTGGCTTTCACTCTTTTGCCTCCAACACAAAACCAGCTTTCCTGCCAAGCACAACCCAAGCAGGATACTGAAGCACTACAGAAATGACCAATTACAGAAGGGTCCTCTTTGGTCTCTCAAAAGAGGGCATTTGGAAGTCACAATATGCATTTTCTCCTCACAAACCCATCATGAACCAGTAAAGTAAAGAACTGCATTAATTTCCTGCAATCACATCCACAGACCAGAGAAGCTATTTGCAACCTAACCACATGACAAAGCCTAAGGCATCCGCAGATCCTGCACCAGGAAGAGTGGTTTTGAGTGGATCAAAGGGCCAGATGTTGCTGCTGGCTGGGGGCTGCTCAGCCTGGCTCCCCAGAGCAGAGAGTGGGAAGCAGGTTGAGTGTATTTTTCCAAGCATGTTTTCTAGTCAGGACAGGCTGCTCCAGGAACTACTCCCCAGAGTAATTCCTGTTAGGAGAGAGGGTAGCCGTCCCCCTCACCTGAGGGACACATCCACTAACTGCCATGGTGCACCGTGGTCAAACACCAACTCCACCTCTACCAGAACCTAGGACAGAAATAGGAAGCTTACTCCAGCTTCTCCTTACCTTCATAAGAAGCTGAACCAACACATCCTATGTTTTTTGGGTTTTTTTTTTCCACTGTTTTTCCATTTCTGAGAACCACTAGAGCAGAAGATTTCATCACCTAGACAAGAATTAAGAGTGCTCACTGAACACAAGGAGAAGAGCTTTTAAAAAGCTATTTTCTTTGAAGGTTATATGACCTAAGGATAGTTTAAGAAAATAATCAGGATGCAGGCTGTCATTCAGTGTGAACAACTTAACATGTAGCTGACGGTAATATAACTTTTTCTTGCACTATTTTTTTTTTTTTAATCTGGTTTGTCCCCCTCATCCATCAGTTAGTGCTGCAATCAAGCAAATCAAAACACTGAATTTTCCTGTCTTCATTTCAATGGATCACGCATGAAAGAAGCCGCTGTGCCATTTCTTTCCTAGAAAAATATTTCTGGATTTCATCATAGTTACCCATACAGCCTGAGAATTTTTTGGAGCTACAACTGACTCACCACCTACAACTGACATTGTTCTGGCATAAAGCTGAAAATTGAGACAATGTCTCTTGCCATCTACTAGAAAGAAAAACAGAAAGGTCAAACCATCTAATTTTACATCTCACTATAAAACACTCAAAAGTGTTACCTAAGCATTTCCTGAACCTGACATTCTCAACTCGAGGCAGATACTTGACATGAAATTGCTACAATGAGAATGTCTGCTCAAGACCCTTTGCAAGTCATACAGTTGCAAGGAGTAAAATTCAGAACAGTCTAAGAAGTTATGAGCAAATTTATAGTTTAAACTTGCACCAAGTCCCCTTTGCTGTTATTGTCTATAAATAATCTGGACAGTGTCTCTGGCCCCTCATTTAATGAAAAGGAATCCGTGATTAGGATTTCAATGCTGCATGCTTCGAGACTGATGAAGGAGGATAAGCAACAGATGGAGCCTCAGACTTGGTGAGATTTAACCCTCTAATTTGCAATCAGGATTACAGACTGAAAGGGACCCCACTTCTCTCCTTACCTCCTGAACAGTCTAGCATACAAACGATACTTCAAAAAATCAATATTGCAGTTTGTCTGAACAGTACCTATACAGTGATTATTAGAGGAATATTGCACAGCTGAGAAGTAGTTGCATTCTACCCTTTATACTAAAAAGCTATCGAAAAACATCTAGCTATGTGTGTAAAGAAACTACATCTTCAAGCAATGCCCCAAAGGAAAATTTTCTAATGAATATAAACAGAGTTGTGACCAGGCTGATTCCTAATACTCTTTCTCTGACCTGACATTTGGAATTTTAAGTCTCCACTTGCAATCAAGCAAACAGGGACATTTCTGGAGAGCAGCTGCTTATGAGCTAAAGACAAGTAGCCCTTATGGACTCCCTCTAGCCATGATGAAGCCCTACTCTTTTCAGAAGAGGGAAAACAGTGTGAAATACGGAAGACCTGAGTGTTCCTGATATTGACTACAACACCGAACCAAATCTTCCTCTAAGTGGTTTTCTTCAACCCCCTTTAAACTTCTAGGCTCCCTTCAAAATCTTCAAACCTATAATCGTTAAGTTTAAAGTGAGATGGGCAGCATTCACTGTTTTCACAGACCACTCAGAAGCCAACAGGCCACCAGGTGTTCCTAAGTAGGAAACTAAAATCTGTTTTCCAGACTGGGACAGAGCAGCAGTACATTATAATTAAGCACTAATAACACATTTAGGCCTTAACTTGAATCCTCAAGTTTGCTGTGTAACAACACTGTCCAAACAAGCTATGCAAACCCTGCCACTCATGAAGGATGGATACTTTTTTTAAAGCCATGAAAGTGGGAAGAGAAAAGGCTACATTCAATTTGGCTGACTTATTAGCATTTTATATCTAAATGCACTGACATCAAGGTGTATATCCATAAGACACTACCATCCTTCAGATAGTGATCTTGCATTTCCAAGGCCCTGCTCTCAAGTTTCCCCAATTGAATTGGCAGTTTCAAAGCCAAATTTCAGTTCAGCCAGTGCCAGAACCAAATTGGCTTAAAATAGCCATCTCTGGTCAGTCAAGAAAACAGTTAAAGCAACAAAGCTGTGAGGGTCGATTGAGGCTTAGCTTTAAGACTAGAAAATAATTGGGGAGTTCTGAGCAACATTTAACATCTCTATCAGTGCTTGAAAATGACAGGTAGTCACTAGAAACAGTAATTGAAGAAACTTGACCTAAGTTACCGCATACTTGCAAAATAAGCAAGTAACCCCCCCCCCCCCATTTTCTTTTATCCATGGGAGACAGCAGCAGCAGTGTTGAGAGCTAAGTCACTGAGTAAATATACAGTCATGATAGAAACAGAATCCAGATTATCTTCTGACTGTCACTTCCATGTTCCCCCCACAAAACCACCCTCATCACAACCACACTGTGTGATGGCAGATGACCTGCTGCAATTCATTCCTCCTCTTTCAGAGCTTCCTCATTACTATTCCAAAAAAATAAAATAGCTCAGGGCCCCTAATTTGCAATTTCCTCTCTTCTCTTGCTCTGCTCTCCCATGTTTCTACCCAAAAAGTAGTTGATTACTTGCAAGACAGCTATCAAGGGCTATTCTAGTATGTACTTTCCCTGCAAAGACACGTTCACCCTCAGCTCTGAGGCTGGTATGTCTCCTTTCTCTTCTGCGTATCCCTCAACTCCATTTCCTAACTCTGACTTCTATTTATCTCAGCACTTCCCCTTAATTTCAGACTTATGTAGAGAACTGTTCCCTCTCCCTTCTGACAAGCCTTTTTCCCCCACCTCTTACAAAACTACTAGCTTCCACATTTTCAGTGTTCCCTCTTTTCTTCAACAGCCCTTCCTACCCCAAGGCGGCATACGACTAGGTATTACAAGATGTTTGATTAAATTAGTTAGAACATAAAATGTGTTCTATGAATTAAGACTGGTATTCAGGTTCCAGGCTACTTTGCCTCCAGCCCAGTTATATATTCAGAAGAAGCTCTATTGTCTGTTACAGATCTCCACTGACTACAAACAAATCCAAGATGCTTGGCTGTAGCTTACATGCCTACACGCAGACACACAAGTTTAGGTTCCTTAAACTACAACCTGAAATCCACACAGTGTCTTAAACACTAGTTAAGAGAGAGTTCTCAGAACATAATTACAAGCAGTAATCAATCACGAAATGCATTTAATTTTGTAGCAGGGGTTTCATAGAGATTAGGTCTTGGCCTACAGTTTTCAAACACCAAAAAATCCCAAGGAGGCACATAGGACTAAGTGATAATAAACCTGCAAACAAGTCAAATAATAGGGACTCTCATCACTGGCAAAAGGTTTGGCAAGGATTTCATGGCTTTCTAAACTAAAAATGCTACTGTAAAAGTAAATTAATTTCCAGATACCCTATGTCCCACACACTATACAGACTAGTCTTTTCATCTTCACAGTGCATGAACTTGCTTGACTTCTGAAAGACTCTTCCTTAAATTTCCCTCTTCAAAACCCTTCAGTACAGTGACTATTACCTTCACCTACTTCTATAATGACCTTCTAAGTAGAGTCCTTTCTACCGCTATGCCCTCCCTGTCTTGGCACATGTCCTGCCTACTCCGAGGAAGGCTTTGCTGAACAAAGTTCCCTATTAGCTCTACCTGCAACATCACCTTCTGCGAATTTCTTCTCTTCCTATCCCTCCATTATCAAGCTCCAGAAGCCCTCTCACCTGATCTTCAGCCACACAATAGGCTGAACAGAAGAGCGCTTTGTATGTTGGCAAATCATCTATAAATACCTAGCTTTCTAGCATGCTTGCTTGCAACATGACTCAAACCGCAGAACTCCTACACAGCAAGTAAATAGCCTTAAGAACAGGATCTGTATCCGACAGACCTCAGCATTTTCTCAGGCTTTAATTCCTTCAGAATTTATTTTTGAACACAGCAAGTGAAACAAGCCTCATCATCAAAAATTTTAACACACAGGACTAATTTATAACTTTGGTTTCTGAGTTTTCTTCAATAATACAAGCAATAATGACAATTAACAGCAACACTGGTCTCCCAAGTCTCTGAAAAACTAATCCCTTATCTCTTCACCCCCTTCATTTTCTTAATGCATCTTCTGTTCTTAAAACTTCTTCTGAAAAGATGTACTTGAATCATTTGTCAAAAGAGTGCTTAGAGCTGGATGACAGCAGGCATCCTAAAGAATGTTTGTACTTTTCCATGTCAAACAGGATAGCCAAATGATTATTTCACCATAAACACTGAGTACAGGCTTTCAAGAAATACTTTAATTCTAGTGATACATTTGTGCTTTGTGTTGAACATGCGAACTGAAGTATTAACACTTCCCCAAAGTCAAACAGGAAAAAAAATTGTGCCGAAAAGCCTTCTCTGTCTTCCCGGTAGATACAAACTCCAGTTAATTCCACTTGCAGGTGAGTTGTTTGGCAAGAAACCAGGCAGTACTATTGCCATGGCTTGTGGGACATGGTTTCACTGGAGAGGTGACTGTTCATCTGGAATTCATCTGCATCAGCAATTACAAGACACCCCGAGGCTGCTGCCAAACCTGTTACGAAGTCATCACAGCAGGCACATTTTCTCTGCAGTGAGAAATGGCACTGTGCCACAGAATGACTGGAACCATTGCTTTTTTAAGGGTACTGAATTTCCACATCAGCACAACACAAATGTTAGCTCTTCTTCTGGCCATGGGCCTAGAGTAGAAAAAGAAAACACAAGACAAACTTGTGAAATACCAAGGCAGCCTGATGTTTTTTGTCACAGTAGGGGCTCGGTAAAATCAGCAAACAGCATTCAGAAAAACGCAGTCCAAAAGCTGGGATAGCCACTGTTGCTCTTGTATCCCAGCTTTCCCATAGCTACCCAAACATGTCAGCCCCGTGCCTTGGTGTGCCACCAGAGAACCGCTATGAAGCCCAGCTCTGCAGCACTCAGCTCTTTCCCACTTCTCAAGGCAAGCATTCCGTGCAGGATAACTGGTGCTAGGCTTCAGACAAGTTAGAGAAGCCACATGCAGTACCAAAACCAACTGTAGAAGGTCTATGGGGCCATGGCCTAATCACTGCTGTGGAAGTACTATGACTTCTCCACAGCTGTTCCTTGTATGGGAACAGGAGAGAGAACAGGGAGAAGAAATCAATCATAGCTCCTTCAAAGAAACCCTTAAAAT
>JMFS01124894.1:0-25690 GCA_000699545.1 Podiceps cristatus | reverse complement strand
CCGTCCTGGCTGAAACCAGGACAGTAACATAACTAAGTAAAATGTTGGTACATTTAACAGGCAAAATCCTATGATGGGAAAATCATTTAATATGACCTTGCCAGAGATTTTATGTGTTCATGAGCTTTCACAGAGAGGGTTAAAAGGCTTTATTCTGTTAAACAGCTAATTCCTAACAAATAATCTGACAAACTAATCTACACCTCAGATTTCCAGAAATAAATGCATTCATTACAAATATAATGAATAGAAAACTAATCTGCAAATATGAATGTAAAATCTGTAAAGAACATAGACAAACCTGCAAGTCCCAGGAAAACTCTAGTGAAAACTGGAACACCTTCTGATAAAAACAAGGTTACTGAGCCGGACATTAAATACAGTAAGCAAACAAAAGTACTCGAAGACACAGAGCGAGTGAGAGGAGCACATACTGCTTAGTCATACATTGGCTTTTGAAAGTTCTTTAACTGTGTAGGGGTTGAGACTGGAGACAAGTAGACCAAACTATAGCAAAATGAACTTAGAGTACAACCAAAATTTCTGTCTGTGAGGAGTACCTTGTAACTATGAGATCCACTTATTAAAGAGATAGAGTGGGAGCACTCAAATAAAGCTACTACTGCCTTCATAAATAAATTAGAGCTGTTTTTCACTGTTCCACCAAAAAAAAAGCTAATAGCGGCAAGAGATTTTAAAACTAACTTTTGATGCATTTCAAAAATTATCTGACAATTAGAAAACAGATGATTCTCCTCCTTTCAACTGCTACTCAGATTTTAGTCCCAAATACTGTTGAAAGGTAACGGAAGAAGCCATGTCTCAACTGTATTTGGAATCATGCATTTTCATAGCATTTTATCCAATTAAGGAGAAATTTATCTTAATTCCTAAATATTACTTTTAATGAAGAAATTGACACTGCTTAACAGCAAGACTTAGATGTGTCTTAATGGGTTTTTTTCCCTCTGTTCAAATAGTTTATGTCCAGCATTTCTAAGGGAAACTTAAGACAACTGAGACATAAAGCAAAATTGTATCCCTTTCAATTAAATCTACATATATAAAATGTTAAGATGCTCTCAGAAAAGTCTCAAGAATATGAATTTATACACAAATATAAAATCAAGGCATTAATTCATCCATGATGCAGTATAAGATGTGAAGTTTCAGTGCCCCAGAGAGTCCCATATACTTCTCACATTCAGCTACTATTTAGGAACATTTCCCAGCGAAGGCTTCTGAGATACAACTTTCAGAAGGAATCGAAAAGTCGATACGGGAGTGCTCTGGGAGAACAGACTGACCTGGAGTCGGGGCACTGCCTACTTAAATGAAGGCATTTCGTCTCCTTACTGGCTGTTCAGATGAGGTTGCCAGACCTATCTTCTTGCAGAGCCTTTGCAGAACAACTTTGTTCAAATTCATTTTGTTAAGAGAAGAATTAATATGAAGGCTTTCTCCTGCCATTTCATGGTATGCTGGAATTTAAGCAACAGCAATAGTAAGCCTAATAGTTGGACACTATGTTTTAATTATTTTTGTTAAAAAATTTCAGAAGTGCCAGTGGCATGAGATTTAGTGCTACAAACTCAAACACAAGAGTAGAGTCAGGTCACAGAGTTCAAACATGTTTTCTTATCTTTATCTTATGTCTATTTAGTTAATCTTCCAGTTATACTAGAAATTATGCAGCCTAGTAATAATACTTGTAGCACACTCTTCAAATCTTTCCATAATAACATAGATTTCCTTGCATCTCTCTCAGAACATTTTAAAAAAGATATAAGGTACTTTATGTAGTCCAGTTAAGAAAGTTCTAGAGAATACCAAAGCACAGTAGACATTAAGAAAAACAAATTAAAATGACATGATATACATTCACCCATTGAAGCCTGTGTTTCAATATATATATAATCATAGAATCCTTTGGTTGGAAAGGACCTTTAAGATCAAGTCCATCTATGCCTGACCACCACTAAACCATGTCCCTAAGCACCTCATCTACCCATCTTTCAAATACCTCCAGGGATGGTGACTCGACCACCTCCCTGGGCAGCCTCTTCCAGTGCCTGACAACCCTTTCAGTGAAGAAATGTTTCCTAATGTCCAAACTAAACCTCCCCTGGTGTAATTTGAGGCCATTTCCTCTCATCCTCTCACCTGTTACTTGGGAGAAGAGACCCACACCCACCTCACTACAACCTCGGTTCAGGCAGTTGGAGGGAACGATAAGGTCTCCCCTCAGACTCCTTTTCTCCAGATATAACAACCCCAATTCCCTCAGCTTCTCCTCGTAAGACTTGTTCTCCAGACCCTTCACCAGCTTTGTTGCCCTTCTTCGGGCCCTCTCCAGCACCTCAATATCTTTCCTATACTGTGGTGCCCAACACTGAACACAGCACTCGAGGTGTGGCCTCACCAGTGCCGAGTACAGGGGGACAATCCCTTCTTTAGCCCTGCTGGTTATACTATTCCTAATGCAGGCCGGGATACTGTTGGCCTTCTTGGCCACCTGGGCACACTGCTGGCTCATGTTCAGCCGGCTGTTGACCAACACCCCCAGGTCCTTTTCTGCTTGGCAGCTTTCCAGCTACTCCTCACCAAGCCTGTAGCGCTACCAGGGGTTGCAATGGGATAATGACTTCAAGCCACAGGTTGCTTGACCAATTAACCAATTAACCAACAAAGCAAAAGGCAATCACAACTGAAAGGCAGAATTATGTGATTATTTTCATACACTTTGAAATTCTCAATTTTTTTTCCCATACTGGTAGTGAGTAATTCACATTTTAGAAGCACAAGCATTATACAACTGTCCCACAGAAAATAAGTTAGAAGTAATATGCACATAAAAAGATCAAAACTGAGCCTTCAGATGTTTCACAGAATATTTTTTCTTGAAATTGAGGTGCTTTTAAAGTTCAGAGTTTCATGAAAGGCAATCTTTGGCTAAAATCAATGTACCAGCAAGATAAAAGGTGCAACAATATGACTGCAGTGATCAAAGCTTTTCAAAAGAATGATCCACTCTTTTTTAAACCACATCCCAGGCAACAAGTCCTTTAAATGCGATATGGCTTGTACCAAGGGTAGAACTGATGAAACTCTGTAAATCCACAAGAAATAAAGCAGTTATGTTTTACTACATTGGGTGCTTTAGAAGTGACAATAACTTGACAAAAAATAGGTTATTTTATATACACTGTAAAAAAACAGGCAATAATGAGTACAGCTAGTAGTAAAAAATAGCTTAAGAAAACGTGTCTCTTGCAAAGTCCTGTGCATAAATTCCAGAGTCTTCTCTTGTAGCAGAAAAAACTTTCAATTAAGTAGGTTGATAGGCTCAATTCTGAGAAAGAAACATGTTTTGCCCCTTCCTCAAGTAGCAAAAACATAAAGTTGATGTGCAACTGCAAGAAAAGTAGGATGGTGAAAAACCTTATTTAAACTTATCTGCCAAAAACATTAGAAAAAAGGACAGAGAATGACAGGTTAAGTACCACATTTTTTGTGTGACTATTTTTACTACCTTCGTGTTTGCCTCACAGTTTGCCTTTGTCAGTAGCAACTCAGGCTTCATCATCTGCCAGGTTCTGTGAGCTACATGGGATGATATGGTGGCATCAATCCCTTCCTTTGTGGATGGGTATCTGTATCTAAGAAAGCTCACCAGAATTAACATTAATTGGCCCCTTTGTTGCTAGGCTCATTAATAAGGAAAAAATTAAACTGCACATAAAAAAAAAAAAAAAAAAAAAAAACACACCCAAATACTGATTCCTAGAACTGGTGTCCAAGCAAAAGAATCAAGCCATATTTTCAAGAAATAATTAGAAGTTCTGAAGTTTTCTAAGAAGACTTCTGCTGGTTTAGAGAACTAAATTATTTTTAAATTGAGAGATCTATTTTTAAGAGTCTAAAGTGGAACAGGCCCACCTTCACATCCCACAACTGGTCAGACAGGAGGATTGGAGTATGCAACATCCCAGCTTTCTCCCATTTGCTGAATGAATGGGCAGGGTGGCTACATTCTTCAGGGGCTAATAGTTCAGAGGTTAGTAAATCAAGGGATTTTCATGTCTAATAAGGGGTGAGGGAGAGGAAAGGGATATTATGTTTACACCACAAAACAGAAGTTTGGTTGCTACCAATTTCGTGAAGGCATGGGATGTACTTGCTACCAACTTTGTGAAGGCACGGGATGTACCAAAATCCAAACAAGATTAGCTAAAGGTCATGTGTATGTTGACAGACCAAATAGGAGGCTCTAGAGGAGAGACTTCAAAAACATCATTCCGGAATAGAGCATCTCCTTAGTGAACAAAACAAAAAGCAGCCAGACTCTGCTAGGAAGTATTGCAGAATGATTTGTTATAAAGAACAACTTGGCTGTGCTGAAAACTCCCAACCAGTCCAGCAGTGCCAGGAATGGCAGGTGACAGAAGTCAGAAACCAGTCCTCAGCATCAGGAAGTATTCTGGACTGCAGGGAAATTCTTAGGAAAGTCCATAGCTATTACACGATCCCACTGACACATTAATTGCTTGTAATGTCATTAATATATATATTTAAATACTGGGAATACTGTGTTATGGCTACAGAAATTGTGCAATTTACCCTCAGCGCATCACTTTAATATTAAACCCTGTTAAAGACTCAGGGTTTAGATGAAAGTTCTGATTCATTTCAAGAACACTGACATTGCAGCAAACATTCCTGGATTTGCTTATTTCTTCTCCAGAGGGTATTAGTATGGGAGAAAAACATGATGAAT
The DNA here is from genome assembly GCA_000699545.1 of Podiceps cristatus. Lineage (NCBI taxonomy): Eukaryota > Metazoa > Chordata > Aves > Podicipediformes > Podicipedidae > Podiceps > Podiceps cristatus. The sequence goes on along the minus strand of JMFS01124894.1, from coordinate 20,913 downwards.
GTGTTCACAGTCAACACTTCTCAAAGATTTTAAAAGAGAGAAAAAAAAATAAAAATACTTCACTTAAGATGATTGGCATTGCCTGTTCAAGGTGAATGAATGACAGCTTTCTGAGAGCAATGTCATAGTGCTTTTGTTGTTTTCCTTTTTTTTTTCCCCAGCAACCTGATGAAACATAACCTTGAGACTAGTCAAGGGGCATTTAAAGTTCTATCCACAGGTTAGTCGTAGGGAATAGCAAAATCCTACATTGAAATGAATTCACAGAAGTTTGAGATCACACATACGCACTCCTCAATGAAAAAAACACCCAACAGCGATTACAGAATTCAGTCATTTTATCGAGAAGGTTAGAAAGGGACTCGATTAGAACGGACGGGGCTCTGAGCAACCTGATCTAGGTAGTGGTGTCCCTGCTCACTGCAGGGGGGTTGGACTAGCTGATGCTAGCGGTCCCTTCCAACCCAAAACATTCTATGATTCTATGATTAGAAACCTTTAAAAGATCTTATGTTCATAGAGCATTATCTGTGTCATACAATGTCTTCCATCAAATAAAGGACTTCACCAACATAACTGTGCTCCCTTTGGTTTATTAAATAATTGCTTAAAATTATTAGTTCTCATTTGTTTTATGCTCTTCATTTCTATCTCGTGTACTTCTAAAAAAAAGAAACCCTATGAAAAAGAAAGAAAAGATTGAAAATTTACAGATTTAACGATGTAATCAGTGAGTGAATCGATTTGTTTTATACCTCTGAACCCTCCTGTGAAGATGAAGGCTTGCACAAGATGTTACTTACAGAACAAGTGGTTAGATTATTTTAGACAACTGATCAGCAAGCAGTGCACTACTCAGGATCAGTTCACTCCGCTCTCTGAGGGCATTTGATCCAGCATCTCCAGTCTCTTCAAAGAACACTCTTCCAACTTCCTTCAACTTCTCTTGCTGAAGCGGCAAAGAACTATTCAATAAGCCAAATGAAGTGAGAATGTCTGTATATATTAGAGGCTACAACATGCTCTCACTAGAAAATCTAACAGTCTGGATGTGAAGAGAAAGGAAAAGGACACTCCCTCACTTTTGCAATAAAGCAGTTATCAGGACATTTCAGATCAAGAAAGTGGACCCACGGGACAAGATAATAGATAGGTAGAATAACAGGTCTGGCTGTCATTACAGGCTCACTTGAGCTTATTACCTCTGGAGCATGCAGTTGGAGAGAGCACCAACTGTGCAATAGTACTCCCTGTTATAAGTAAGAGCTCACTGTTTTATAAGGGAAGAAAGACATGGAAGAAATGAAGTTTCCTTTGCCACCCCTGTTAATTTCTGCCCACCTAGATTCCTGTCAGTGCATTGTGGTTCACTCCAGTTTACATCCTTAAGATTTCAGTGTATATTACAGAAAAAACAGTCTAAGGAACAAGAAAGACAGCTACTAACAAAATATCTCATAAAGACAAAATATGTTTGATTTTAACTGATGAATATGACGCAGCAGCTCACAAAATCCATGTTTGAACCTTCGTAAATTTATACAAAATTGGTACTGCCCTAAGAATTTTTTTTTTTTAAACGTTAGTAATTGTACGCTCAAAGCTTTTTAATGTACTGTTTTGGCTAAGAGAGGCGCTTTTTTTTTTTTTAAGACCTGAAAAGACATCTTTTTAAAGCATATCCTCTGAGGACAGATTTCTGTTGCAACCATTCTTTCTTTCTCCTTAAGATGAGCTACTTTACTTTTTCTTTCTTCTTTCACATCACCTTTGAGGAGGCCTAATTTCTTCAGCCTACAAGGATTTTCACTGATCTCCCTGTGAGATTATCAGAAAACCCACATTCCTGCACTGTGAAGGTTGTACGTGGATTTATTCTTCAGAAGCACTTACCATATATTTCTCCCACCCCAAAAATAAAGACTAACAATCCCATTTTGAGCAGGTAAGGGCTTATTCTATTGCATTTTTACCTGGAGGTTTTGTTACCTTCATGAAGTTTCACCATATCTCAAAGAAAGGTGTTTCTTTATTGTCTATTGCTACCAGCCCTTACTTAATAAATTTACTCCTATGCTGAGAAATGTAAAGAACCTCTATGATTTAAATGATATTATACTGCACATTGTTCCTATCTGAAAAATATAAAATTCTGGAGGACACCTTTCCAACAGGACCTGACTATGATGTGTTATTCATTTCTAATCCTCAGCCAAAACTGTAGACTTGAACACACTTTGGGTGGGGATGGGTTTTTTAATATAAATTATTAGCTTATTATTATTGGGTTTGCTGAAGTATGAATTTTTGTGTCTATATAGTTCTGTATGTTCAAAGAATGAATCTCATGTTTTCTTTCTATGTAATTTTATTGTGACTTTTTACCTCTGCTCCTGTCATACATACTCATTGTTCCTAACACCAGTTCAGTGTCAGGCACCTGGGTCTCATAGAACTGAGTACTGTGGATTGGATTTCATCTTCCTCTCACTTCATTAAGTTATTTCTAATTTATGGGTATTTTAGCAAAAATATTCATCAAAATTTAAATCTTACTAAAACACTTGCATTTCTTCCATGGATGGGTGAAAAAGGAAAGTTCACTGATGACAGTTTTAAATTAAGAATTCTTTTAAAAAAAAAAAAGTTCTTCCATTTTAGCTCTGAAATTAATCCAAAAAAATAATACTGTTCAACAAAATGCAGTCCAACACATACCTAGTAAACATTTTAAGGCATCAACAGGAAAAATAGCAACCTGTAGAAGTTTCCAGGCGATATACAATTAGCTCATTCAATATGTAATGCTTTTATACACATAGCTTCTTTGGATCCATGATTCAGCATTTCTGATATTACAAATCTGTATCAAACTGACAGTCCTTTTTATTTCTCATAAACACTTTTTAAGGGCAGCACGATAGTGAAACAGAGTTAAGCGTATGCAGAGTGATAGAGTGTTCTCATCTCGTTACTTCTAGCTGCTATGGTTTATCACTTTGCCTCAGAGAGCTTGCAAAATACAGCAAATCAAATCTGTTTTTAAATGCCTGTCTACCTCTGATTTGTTCCACAATTCAGGGAAAAATTCTTTTTGACATCTTATATTACAGGCACAGTGCCAAAGACAAAAACAGTGATATGTATGGCAGGCAACACTTTGTGGTAGATAGTCAGGATCTTCTAGATGGAATTAAAAGTGAACAATTATTATGTTATTGATTTGACCTCTCCAAATTTGGAATATAGACTGCACAAAAGACTTTTGTTAAATGATGGTATTCTTGAGAAGCCTGTCTGTCCAGTGTGCATCCATTATACAAAAAACTGAACCACAGATGTTCAATTTAGCTTGACAGAAAGAAAGAATGACCCTTTCAAGGTAAAACTTTTTTTTCCCCCATGCAGGCCAACATAATATCTCCCTAAGAACAAAGATCAACAATCATTAAATCCACACTTATACTGTTAATTTCTACATTGAAACTGAATTCATATTTTATTCCTCTTACAATATGGGTGTAAAAACTTTTTAAATCCACTTAATAGCAAGCTTCAAATACTTACAAGGAGGTTATCAAGAAGACAGAGCCAGACTCCTAGTAGCAGTGCAACACCAGGAGGCTGAGAGACAGCAGACACTGAAGAAAGAGAAGTTGTGACTGATACAAGGAAAAACTGGGCAGTGGAAAAGGCTGTCTAGGAAGGCTGCAGAGCTTCCAGTACTGAAGGTTTTCAAGACCCAACTGGATCAAGCCCTAAGTAACCTAGTCTGACCTCATAGCTAGCCCTGCTCTGAGCTGGAGGTTGGACTACAGCCCTCCTGAGATCCCTTCCAATCCAAATTATCTCATGATCTTATGAAGATTTTGGAAGGACTCACTGTCTTTGAAGAAGTCTGAGTCAGGGCCTCAAATATATCATAGGCTATTCACACATTCTAAACCATACCTGTTCCACTGAAAATTCCCATTACTTTCAACTGAACCAAGAGATTGAAATGCACCAAAAATCACATTCCAGATGAGGTACCTCTGTGGCTTCTGAAATGCACAGTATTTTCTCAAGGATATCACTCAGCTTCACGTTGGCAACCTCCTTCACCAAACTATACCGATTAGGATTAAATATGTAATTGAATGCCACTACCAAATCCTTCCCTCACTGCTACCTGCTCCCCCTAACAGAGAGTTCTGGTGCAAGACCATAGTAGAAACGCTGCTAGACAAATGAAATCCCACCAGACAAAACTTGCAGGTCAAAATCTGGTGACTGCACTGCAAGTCACAGTTACAGAGTACTTAACGGTCTGGTGGAAGAACCAGGTAAAGATATCTGGTTCCTTGGATTTTCTAACACACATGCAATACAGTTTTAAAACAGCTGTATTCCTTTAGAGGTTCTTATGTATAAATAAAACATGTTTGTCACATAAGAATGGAGTGGAAAAGTAATGAGCAAGGAGAAACAAAGAAACATCAAGACTAGGAGATCACATGGTTACATAAATTGAATGTTAACCATATTATCTTCATATTACCTTTAGTGAATCTACTTCTGACTAGATTCTTCCAAAATTAAGTCTTTTAATTTTGAGACATAAATTAGAAAGTATGTGTAAGGCTGTGACCCTGTACCCCAGAAGCACAGCAATAGGTCACAGGCTGCAGAGTCTACATGGCCTCAGGACTGAGGCTTGCCAGGCTTGCTCTGTCTGAACTCGTCTTGACCTGTTTGAAGCTTAGTTTTTACTTGGTTTAACTCTACCAGCTGCCTTTTTTTTTTTTTTTTTTTTTTTTTAAGTGATCAGGTGACTATAGCTACTTCTGTTACTGCTTAACTATTTATGGTACAACCATAGTTTTTATAAAGATAGTAATCAGTAGCTACTGGTTATTCTGTGTAGAATGAGATACTTATGATTACACAAGATAATAATGTAGTGAGCAGAAATACAGTCCTGGCAGAGGCCTTGAGAAGCAAGAACACCAGCCATGGTGTGTGGGACTACAGGCATGGAAAGATAAGAGAGAGAGCCCTAACTAACACTGGAGACCCCAAGGAGAGGGGTCTCATTGCTGGTCAGTTAAGAAAATAGAACTGGGGGAAGGGAGGAGGAAAAGAAAAAAAAAAGTAAAACAAAACCCACAGTTTTAGGGGTAATGAAGAAAATAAAGAATTATCAAACAAAAAATGACAAGTGGATCCCAGAATAACAAAGCAGCTACCCACATCACATTCCTCCCAGCAAACGACTTGCTGCTAATGACGCCCAGTACTCCCCCTCCACCAACGTACATGCACACAGCAGACTACAGTCCTTGACCTCAGGACCCAGAAAGGCAGAAGCAGGAAGAGCATAACAGCAGGACAAGGGGTAGTTACCAGCAAGTCTATATGTAACAGTTGTAACTGGATTGCTATTACTGAGACTTTTCCATTCTATTTTTCTTTCCATTTTTGTAATAATTAGATGTGGACTAATAATGATTCCTTGATCAGACCGTTAAGATTTCAGTTATACTAACATATATAAAACTAAGAATTTATTATAAATTCCCTTTTTTCCATAACATGATTTTGAGAATAACAAGTTATATGAGCATCTATAGAGTTCTTAATAGTAGTAAAACCAGAAGCAGCTTAGTTATTCTGTATGCAAAGCAAATTCAGTGCAATGATTAGTACAGCTTTCATCTTATTCCAATAAATATGAATTACATATAAAAAAGCATATCCCAGTTGAAGGAATAATGTTTTGTTCCTCCAGTTCTTCTGCAGACAAATGTGATTTTATTCAGTTGACCTCCAATGTTTCTGCAATGAAATTGTGATTAATATGCTGTGCATATCATAACTTGCTGTGAAAAGGAACCAGCATATAGTTAAGCAGTCTTTCATCCATGCCTTCATCACTGTGCTGGTGAAACTTCAGTCAGTTATTAGAAATAACATGGAACCCATAACCGCATTTTATGAATGTGAACAGAGATTAGTCTGTTTCTCACTGTATCTCCAATGAAAATGAACCACGCTAAATAATAAATGCTTTACACACTTCTTACTTTGGACTATGAATGCAATTTGAATAAAGTATAACACATATATATAGTCATTTTCCAACAGTGAAATGATAATCAATGGGAATAATATATAGCTCCTAACCACAAGATTTGTGGGGTTTTTTTTGGGTTTTTGTTTGTTTGTTTGGGTTTTCTTAGTTTAAGATATACCCATAATCAGAATCATAAACTGAGAAAGTTAAGCTGGTTTCCTGAACCTATTATTTTAATTTGCTGCATTGAAGTTGTTCTACTTATCATTCAGTGTCTGCGACAGGTGAGAAGGAACAGAACTTTTTCCACTAACATTTAAGATAGAATTTAATACACAGAATTTTCTGGGAAGAAAACAGCTTAGGAGTTCTTCCTTCAGATAGGATTGTCACTGTGCTCATGGGTCTTTCTTAAAGGTCTTCTTATAGAACTGCTCTGGTCTATTTTGGATTTCAGGACTCCAAATGAGTAAAGCAGCAGATACAGCATGGAAGTAAACAAGAAAGCATTTTCTTCATACAATTCTGAAAACCAGTATTGGCATCCTGAGGCTGTTCCACAGTTCTTTCTTCACAGGTTTTGATTCCGAGCTAGCATTCAGCAGTAGCATAGGCTGGTATCTCTGATAGCTCTTAGTGGACATTCTGCCACTATCACCAGCTTATCGAAGACAAAAGTTTTAGAAAGTGTTTATTGATATCTAAGTGCAACAGAAGAACTGTCAGTGCCTATCCAGGAACTCCTCCATAAATGTGGTGGTGGTTGGGGGGAGAGCTGTGGAGGTGGTGGTAATCATTTTGTTCTGCTTAAGTATGAACTGAAAGAAGTTTCTATAGATAGAATAGATACAACTTTTCAAGCATATACTCATTCTATATCGACAATACAGAAATACAGAATTGAAAGTTCAACTTTTATCCAAATTTTAAGTTTCAATTAAATGTTACTGAGATTACAAATGGTCTACTACCAAAACAAGTTGAAATCTGAAAGAAAATAGTACAAGTTTCTAAAAGATACGTGTCAATGTAAATCCTCCATTCAGCATTACATAGATCATGAAAACCATGACGATCATAGTCTCTCAGCCATGAAGTCCCCAATACTCATCATGTTCTAACTTAAACATCCTTCACAAACCTCCCAAAGATTAACCTCTTTATTCATTGACATTATCTTCCAAGAACATAAGAAAAGCTCTACTAGCTTAGATCAATCTCTATCCTCTCTCTGATAGCAGCAACAGGACACTCCATCTAAGGACAACACAAGAGCCTAACCTATTATTTCCCTCATATCCTCTAGGCAGTTACAATCATTTGATTAGAGGGCACGTTCCTGCGTATTAACTTCAGTAACCCCCAGTTACGGAACTCTTGTCCATGAATGTGCAGTTCCATTTTGAACTTGATGATATCCTTCGGTATCCAGATGGAATTCTAAAAATAATTTCCCATTCTGTGAGTTGCTAAATATTACTCCCTTTCCTCACACCTCTAGAATTTTTTCTTACTTTTCTTCTGCTTAATATTCAAACTTTTCCTTTTCAAAAAGCTCCTAGAATGCAGCCCTACATTTCTATCCTTCTATAGTCTGGAAAATAGACAATCATGAAATCCACAGTGAAGGTATCAAACCACAAAGTAGGAGATGATGGCTCTGTACAAATATCTGGCAGACTTCTGGCAAAATGGCCTTCAAAGATTCCTCACACAGATCGTAACAAGAGCAGATATTCATAGACTCCACCACAACTTATTACTGTCAATAAAAAAAATAATCTGTATTTTATTTTCACCCCTATTCCAAGTACTAGGATTTTTTGAAACATCCATGTTTCTTTTCTTTAAAAGGAGAGTAATTTGAAATGTTAGATTTCCTCTGAGGATGTCATTCTCAGCTAAGGGAAATTCATAATGAATGTTCATTAATGTTCTTTATCAGTTCATTAAAGCTGCTTGTGCACTATGTTTATGAACATCTTTGATAAACATTTGGATTTGTTGTGCATGAACTGCTGATGAATAGTCATTAAACTGTCCCTAAGTTTATTCATTATGACTGCTTATTAATTTCTCATGATTATAAAATTCAAGCTGCTCTAGCAGTCATCCATAAACAAAGAACAATCATTCACAGTATGTATTACTTATTAGAAATAAATTAAAAATATAAGTTTATTTCTAATGATTAATGCATAGAAAATGTACTTTGTTCTGGCAGTAACTTAATCAACTCTAAGGCAATTCAAGAGAGAACTAATGAAAATTATGTTATAATATAGAGATACACTGCCACTTATGAATCATCTGACAGACAAATCTGATCCATATTGCTGCAGAGCAGCACTTCTTGAGTGTGTAAAGATGCCCAGATCTGTCTAGCATGTCAAACACCTCTTCTCTATATTCCTAATATTAGGGGAATACTTTCTGCTGGGAGTATAGGTGGCTAACACACACTCTTCTCAAACTTGTATTAACTAAATATTAAATAATGCAAAAAACTGGTGTTCAAAAAAATCCAAACATCAGAATTACAGCAACCTAGAAAACTAATTTCCTTGTCCTGGGCACAGCTGTTATTATTCAGTCACATTAAGTTTTTCCCAATCAATTTCCATAGCCTCTAGTGTCAAATGGACTCACCGGAACAGGCTGCCCAGGGAGGTAGTCAAGTCACCATCCCTGGAGGGATTTGAAAGACGGGTAGATGAGGTGCTTAGGGACATGGTTTAGTGGTGGTCAGGCATGGTTGGACTCTATGATCTTAAAGGCCCTTTCCAACCAAGGCATTCTATGACATGGCTCTATACTACTTTGACTATAGGACAGAGCAGAAATCTCTGAACTACATTATTTACATTGCATACTGGTAATAGTTTAGGCCTTGCTGTCTCTATGCTGTGATAGATAGATTACTGCTTAGCATCTCAACAGCTCAGATATAGAAAACGTAAAAGGTAGCTCAGATATGTCTACACTATACTTACATGGTATCTGTAGTCACCTCCACTCCACTCACACCCATTATAAAGCATTTCTCATTAAAATTTTATGTTATTAACCAAACAATGACTTTTTAAGGTTAGTTTATTAATCAAAACTGGACAATTTTCCATCTTAGCTCTAATTTTTGGTTTCAATTGGTTATCATAATAGAGATTATTTTTCACAAATATCACAAACATAGACTTTCCATCCTGTTTCTGTTCAAGGAAAGAAGCAATAAAACAGAATGCAAGTAAAAGAGCATAGTCGGTCACTGCATCACAGTCTCAGAGCAACAGCTGCAATTGGAAAAAAGCAGGGTAGACTGGTCATAATAAATGGATAAAGGTCAAAAAGATGCCAGCAAATGGTAAAAGTGTGTTCACCCTGGACAGTAAAAACTGGACAGCAGCAAAAGATGGGACTTCCAGCACAAAGAACACAATCACCATAAAGGGATCACAGAACAAACATAATGTGACTTCGTTTTTAACAAGCTCAAGTTTGATGAAATACTCTGTAACAAAATTCAAACTGAGATGGGATCCTTTGGGCCTCATCATCAGTATATTAGTTTCACAGTATGGTATTTCCACAGACTTCAATTGTAACTTCTAATCTCTAGCAATACATTTGTGTAAGTATGTACTGCCTACACTAATAAACAGGCAGCCATTCAGTAACGTCATTGATTTCTATTCCTCAACAGACTACTCAGAAATAATTCAAAACAAATTAGACAGAAAGCACGTACTCTTCTTATTTCTATTTTATAAAAACAGTAGTTAGTACTCCCTTTCCTCCCTTTAAGGACCTGGTTTATTCACACAGAAAGGAAATACAGGATTTCAGGCTTCAGGCTTTCCTCTCCTGCAGCCCATCAAGGGCCACACACATCTCAAATCTGATGCGCAGAATGTGTGTTACTTACACAGCTGTTCACTTATAAATAAAAACATCCAGTGGAGTTCTAGTAGATTTCCATTAATGTAAATGAGAAGAAAATATATATTGTGTCTTTACTTCATTTTCTTTTTTGTAAACTTTTTTTTTTAATCTTTTTTTTTTTTTTTTTCTCCTTACTGGAGTCCCAATTTTATTCTTTTCCCCACATAGTTATTTCAGCCATTTTCTTTTTCCAAAACCTAAACTAGAATGAAACTCAATGTTTCGTTGGAATTCAGTCCTTCAAATCAAACAAGATTAATAACTTTAATTAAAAAAAAAATGCAATCATTAATATTCTAGAACTAAGACAACACTAAGAAATTTAGGTGGGCACATGAAAACCAATAAGCTTATCAACAATAATTTATCTGTAAAGGATGAACTTCAGACTTCTCGGTTTCTATTCAGTTGTAAAAACTACCAACAGGGAGAGAAAGGCAAGGACCTGCCAAGCAACAGGGCTGTTAGCAGGGAGCACCCATTAACATCCTACTTCAGTGCCAGGGACAGACTCAGTCTGACAGGGAGCATGCAGACACATCAGTAAGGGGACACTCCCGGCTCTTCTCCTCAACAGTGTAATAAAATGAGGTCTTCTCCTCAACAGTGTAATGAAAAAAAAAAGACAATTAATTTACCGAAAATTTCAATTTTAAATATCTATTTGAGTATCATTTGATTTAAAAAGCTAAAACTGTGCTGATTGCAAAATCTCTTTTAATAATCTGAAAGCTTTATACCATTTTATCATCTAGTCCATAATACAGAAATAAAAAAGGGGTGTCTGCTTTCGATTTTTGAAGGAAAAGCTGTTACTTGGAGTTAAGATCACACATCAAAAGGCAGTATGAGCTAAAATTACTTAATTCAATAAATTAAGCACTTTTGGCATTATTTAATTATCTAAGAGTAATCAAAAGTGATAACTGCATTTTTATAGATAAGGAAGTCATTCGAGAAACAAGGCTGATTGAGCAAGACTACCTCATAGATTCTTTTTCTGGAATAAGCTAATTTGATAAGTATCATTTGGAAGAGCAAATCATTAAAAATGTACACATGTGGAAGTAGTAGCTGTAAATTAAAAGTAAAAAAAACCTTAAGTAATCAGGAAAAGTAGTTGGAAAGAATTTTTTAACCATTGATATTTCTATGCAGTTCTTCAAAGTCCTTTCACATGTGTGGGTACTTGTTTTCTTGTATTATGAACCAACCTTCGCTTTGGCTGCTGCTTACATGGTTAAAGGCAGAACAGATAGTAGCTCTTCCATATTTATCCAACACTTACGTAAAATGCTTTTTCAGGTGTGAGTTTTTCCACAGACTACACTTATTAGGGGGAGAGGGATTTTTTTTTTTTTTTTTTTGACACTGAATGGAAACTAGAATGGTTCCAGCACCTTCCACACTCATTTGGAGGGGGTGATGCTGGGATTTAGAGACACATTAGATTTTAGAGCCTGAATTCATGCATGGTTTATCTACACTAAAAATAGAGCATTTGTGTTTGTGAAAGCATATCTTTAGACAGCCCAGTTTCAAAAGGGTGACAAAACATTGCTTCCACTTCTTTTTGTCAGAAGTATGCACTGTCTACCAGGAATTTAAACCTAAGTCAATACACTTCCAGGAAACGGATTTTTAGTTTCAGTATGTTTATTTAAAAAAAAAAAAAAAATAATCACACTTAGAAGTTGCAACACCTGAAAATATCAAAAATACTTTCTATACAGTAAGAGCTGATGTTTGCTTAACTGAATTAGTGACTCTTCAGTTTGCCCTTGCCTTTTTGTTAAGCATTAGAAGCTGAACATTCTTCAAATACTGGTGAAATTTAGAATTATTTCTTTTTCCATCCTGTATCTAATTCTGCATCCTCAGGGACATTGTGCCCTACACATGCTCTCTGTAACATGTAATATTAAATTAAGGTTTAGAAGGAAGGACTACTAGGAGAGGTAGATTGCCCAGCTGGGAGGATTCTAGGAGTAATAAAGCTTTGGAAGTTCAGAGATAGACAGACATTTTAGTGGAGGGCACTGAGTGCAATAATCTTGACTGGTAAGAGACACCTATTTGGGTCTATAGCTGAGGAAAGAGGCATTGCTAAACAAGTGTCTCTTTACCCTCCCTGACACCACTTGGAGATGCCCAGAGCTCCACACCTACTCACGCTTCTCACCCTCTGCCCTGGAGTCCATAAAGCATGGTTGCACTATGCAGGACTTTGTACAAACAGATAAAGGAGAACCATTCATCTCTGAGTACAATTATCTCCACTCTTTAGGCATTTAAGGCATTTCCAGTCTGAAATTAGTTTCTCTCCCTCAGTGTTTGCCTTCAAGCTTTAGGAGCCTTTTCCTGAGTAGTGAATGACAATTTTGGCCTTATCCCAGCACACCATATGAAGGGAAATACCCAGAAAATTATCTGGGTGGTAGAAATGAAAATTCTTTTGTCATTTTATTTATCAACAGAAGACCATCTGAGTGACTAAAGACAGATATCATCCACACCACTAAGAATATGAGTTCAGACACTTATGTAACTCCCTTAAAAAAACAAAAACCAAAACACCCATACAACTGTTGAATCACCTCAGAGAGCAGTCTTCCAGCTGAAACAAGAATATAGTTGATGGCTAACCTCCATCTCAGTCATGACTGGATTCATGCACAGTGAGGGAAGGCTTCCTTTTCCCCCCAATCCCCCATCTTCAGTATTGCTTTGACTTATGAAAAAATACAACTCTGAAGCGACATAACCTTAGTTCTTGAGGACTGAATGAATTTGTATAGAAACCTATCAAATAAATAGCTTATGAGATATTAGTATAAAATTGACATTTTCTAAGGTTTAGTATCTACCATCAGTAGGATTTTTTTTGTCCTAATTGCTCTTTGTAATGAAATACTCAGCACTCCTCAAACTTTCTACATAGTCTGAGTTAACTGACAATTTGTCCACTACCTATACTGGAATTAATTGAATTAAATTAGTCATGAAGTAACTGTTGCACAAGTCCATCGTTTAGAGTAAGAGAAAAAGCTAGTATTCCTCAGATGTTGGCACAGAAAGTCTGTATTGCTACTGCTTCCAGACCAGGAATGTGTCTAGTTCTAGGAAAACATTAATTCTGGCTCAGCACACAACAAGTTCACATCCAGAGTAATATGCTCCAACTTTCATGCTGCATTCCCCTTTGGGTTTCTGAATATGGGACTTCAGACGGACTTTTAAAGATGGCCTCTCACTAGTCCAAATTAACCAGGATTTCTCTCTGTCACTGGGCTGCTACTTAAATTTAACTGAGCACTAAGGAATCAAAGAGAACAGTTTCAAGAATAAAAAGGGAGTCCTGGACTATGGCAATTTTACCATTCTATGACTGGGAACCTGGGATACTATTTGTGGGAAGTTTAGGTATCAGCTTAACTACCCACTTTCTAAAAGAGCTACAAAGACCTACATTCCCTTATCTACTCCAATAATGTTCTGTTATCTGCTACCCAATTTTACATCTGACAGTCAGTTACATGTGGGGAAGATCTGGAGGAAAAAAAAAAAAAAAAAGAGAGAGAGAGAAGATTTAAACACAGAAAAGAGACAATAGGAGGGTGCCCTGAAGGTGCCCAACTTGTGGGCTTTGTCTCTCAATTTTGTAAGGGAACTTGGGAGAGCAGAGAATGCTGAGAATAAGATGAAAGGATGCAAATTACTGGAGGTCTGTTACAAAAAAAAACAAAAACAAAAAAAAACCAGGGACATGGAGACAGACAGGCACTAGAAGGTTAGGCGAACTCAAGCTTCTAAAAACTTGCACAAAGTCACTGGAGAGTCAGAGATAACGTTATGTCTTAGAAATCAGTTTTTAAAAATACCAGGACCTCCTGATTCAGATCCTTGTTCCAGATACTCTGGATGGCAAGCTCTGTGAAAGGAGGTAAAAACAAATACAACTTCAAAATATTTTCTGTTTGTTACTATACAAAAATAGTCTTCCAGCATTAATACTAAGAACTGTGTCCACAAAAAAGCCAACATGGCCCTGAAGGAAGGAGGACTCACATCAAGAACACAGGCTGTAGCAATGGCAACTTCTCTAGCATGCTTTGGTACCCTAGGGCCTCTCTCTTCATCCTTTAATCTCAGTGAAGAAAAAACAAAACTTCTTCAATAAATGAAAATATTTAAATCAATACACTGATCTCTGTGGACCCATAAGATGCTGTCTCATTTCAATGAAGAAACTACTCAATTGGTGAAAGTCAAGAGGGGACAGGGAGGATGGGACAATCACCTCAGTTCTTAGTAATTACCCAGTTTTCCACTAAATGTGTAATTATACAATAAAATGAAAGTCCTCTTCAGTCTGGCTATCCTGATGCTTACCATATAGCAGAGACACTACTCTTACATCTCTAGATTTAAGTTCAATTTTCAAGTCATTCCTCATTCTTTTTAAGCAAATTGGAAAAATAAGATTTCTAATAGAATACTCCTAACTTGAAGAACCAATCCTTCTGCTGATGCCAAGGAGTTACATAGATCTGCAAGCACTGGGCAGGAAAGAATGGATTATTTCAGCACCAATCCCTTCAGAAATCTTGGATGGTTACAAAAGACAAATATTCAAAGTGCCTTGGAGGTTAGGAATCCAAATTCCATTTAAAGTTGAAAGAAGTTTTAAAGCCCAGAGTTTTAGAAAATCTACATTTAAAAAGCAAAGGACAGAGACTTTCAGAACAAGTTGCTCTTTAAGCTACTGAACTCATCTGTCTCTAATGACTCATTCAAACCAGAAGCCTCTCTCCTTAAAGTCCAAGAAGGAAAACTGACTCCATAATCTCTGTGTTTTCAAGTCTTCTTTACTGACATGCCAGATGTGATAGTGGATTTGCTGGTATGGACACTTCAAATAGGGTTACTAGTTAGCCAGCTAAATGTTAGAGAAGATCCACCTGATCAGGCCATATTATTGCTAAATCCTGCACCTAACGCATCTCCTGCTTTCTGTCCCAACCTCAGGTTTTTTCTCCCCATTCTCCTATACACAGACTTATGTGCTGCAATCACTTATGGCTTGTTCTTTATTCATTTCTTGAAGGACCTTCAGCTCTTGAACAACTGAAAGCAGCTTGTATTTGAGTTCTGGTTGCTTGCTTTCTCCTACCTCTTTCTGGGTTGGTTGTTCAGAGTTAGGCTGTGGCCAGTTAAACAAAGAGCTGGAAGACTCTGTAATTTCACAGGAGCGGACATCTTCACAGAGGTCACTACAGAGCCTTTGAAGGCTCTCTAACCTAGAAGTAAATCAACCACTGTAGAGGTATCTCCTTCAATCACTAGAAGTCGGATCAAGCAGCCTTGAGAAATAAGCACACCTCTCACCCTGATTCTTCACACTGCTGTGATGCTACAGAACGGATCAAAGAGCACCACTGGTCATCTATACTCTTACTCCAGTTTCATGTAGGCACAGATGTTTGCTTATGGAGTTGAAATAACAGACTTCAAAATGCCACGAGGAGCATTCTTTCATCCCAGCAGAAAGGAATGCACATTGCATTTCTTCAACTGAATCTACACTGGAATAGAAGCCTTTTCTTAGTCCACTGTGTCAAATTTTAATTCAATATGAAAAAGTAGTGCATTTAAGATCCTGGTACTAGCTCCTAGACCTACTGTGAGCAATGTTTCATTTTAGAGAGTCCAAAAAAAGATTTTCAAGCCAGTACTTCCAATCTCTTCCTCCCATGTGCACTCTTGGGTGAATCACTTTGAGAGTTTATTTCCAAATACTTCCAAGTCCTAATGAAAGTTACTTTTTAATGTCCTTAGGCTTTTTTGAGCTTCCACTTGCATAAGGGAGAAAACATCCCTTTTACTTTTAGAATTACACTGATGTTAAAGCACACGAATGAACACGAGCCAGCAGTGTGCCCAGGTGGCCAAGGCCAACAGCATTCTGGCCTGCATCAGGAATAGTATAACCAGCAGGGCTAGAGAAAGGAATGTCCCACTGCACTTGGCACTGGTGAGGCCACACCTCGAGTGCTGTGTTCAGTGTTGGGCACTGCAGTGTAGGAAAGACATTGAGATGCTGGAGAGGGCCCAAAGAAGGGCAACAAAGCTGGTAAAGGGTCTGGAGAGTAAGTCCTATGAGGAGCAGCTGAGGGTTTTGGGGTTGTTTAGCCTGGAGAAAAGGAGGCTGAGGGGAGACCTTATTGCTCTCTCCAACTGCCTGAACGGAGGTTGTAAAGAGGTGGGTGTGGGTCTCTTCTCCAAGTAACAGACAAGTGGACAAGAGGAAATGGCCTCAAGTTATGCTGGGTGAGGTTCAGATTGGCTATTATGAAACATTTCTTTACTGAAAAGGTTGTCAGGCACTGGAACAGGCTGCCCAGGGAGGTGGTCGAGTCACCATGGCTGGAGGTATTGTTAGATGAGGTGCTTAGGGACATGGTTTAGTGGTGGTCAGGCATAGATAGACTTAAAGGTCCTTTCCAACCAAAGGATTCTATGATTCTATGAATGTTTACAAAGACCAGTTATGACAGAAATAGATAACTTATCCATCATTTGTGCATTTATTTCTTTAATGCAGGAGATTTAATGTAGATTTAGTTGTATCTTAAATTTGCAAGCAGGATTAGTCAAAATGTTTTGTGCAACCAAAGTACTTAACAGAAACTGCAATTTGGTGAGGACAGTGTCAGTATAGCACTCAAACTATTACAAGTAATTTTTTGTTTTCCACATAAGTTTCAGGGAAAAAAGTTTCATTTCTAGTTTTTCCTTCAGAGTTTTGGTTTTTCAGATGATGAAGCAGAATTAATCATATTATATTAAGTTTTCATCAAAGTGCACTTGTAGATTTGAGTTACTTACCTTGCTACTTTGTGACAACTTGTATGCCTGAGCCTTAAACCTCTCTCTCTTATTCTGTGAGGCTTTTCCACATTTCAGCATAATTCATGGCATTCTCAGGCCTCTGGTTCCCACCTGACAGGTAAAAGGAAAGAAGTCCTCTTGTAGGTACTAAAGCTGACCTACTTCACTTTGTATAACACTCATGGGGATCTCATGGGTTCCTGACACTTTCACAGCTCATCATCATCCTTTCACAAAACCCCTCACTGAATTATCATTCCCCAAAGCTCTGAGCTGTCCCCATGAAAAAACTGTAGGTGACTACACTTTGAGAAAAAACTAAGATGGCAAAACATTAAAGGCCTAGTAGAGACAAATAATTATCACGGCAAGGAGGAGTCAAAGACTTGCCATTTCTATAGTTTTCCTCCTGCCTTGGGGATAAAAACCTCACATCCAGCCTCTGAGTGGTCCTAGATGGAAACCTTATGCTGGAACAGTTACCTGGGTGCAGATATCTGGACCATGTTCCCAGACCCAGCTCTTCTGGCAAGATACGCAGGAACTGTTGCAGGATATGCATGCCCTTGATCTGCTCCTTTCTATGTCCCTCCTCCTTCAGCTTGTAACTCCAGTTACACATAACTCCCACAGGTACCCCCAACCTACTGGAAGCAGACTGGTGCTGCTTCTCCACACTGACACTTTCCTCTTGCAGAATTACTGCCTTCACTCTGCTATGATCTCCACTGTCTGTAGTGTTCAGGTTCCTAGAGAACCATCAGTGATTTCTAGGTGACAAGCAAGCTTTATCCATTCCAAGTTACACAACCAACCAACCATCACTGAGCTTGAGCTGTGGCAGCTGCAGATTTTCCCAGGTTGAGACAACAGGGGACTACAAGGTCTGAGAAACCTGCTGTCACTGAGTATCTTGACATTTTGCCATGCCTATACAGCATGGCTAATTATTCCATTGACATGGATCCTACTTTTCTCAGAATTTAATGACAGTGTCTTGCCAATCCACAAGTTTCCCAGTTTATGCCAGTCTCCTCCCAAATTTCAGAGCTAACCCTGCTTCTGTTCTTCATCATTATATTAAAACATATCTTGACTAACTTTCCAGCAACAGCATTCTAGTTTGAGCACTGCAGTACATACCTCATAGATAGTCTTTTCTTCCCCACATCCAATTTGTGCAGAAATTGCTGATCCTTAGCATTTAATACCCAGTGAAGATCGATCAAATCTACTTTTGCATCTCTGAGTCAGCAGCAGAAAGAAGAGAGTATTGATGAACTGGCAAGAGCAACAAAATCAAGCCACATCAAGAAGCATCACCTTAATGGGTCACAAAAGGGAAGAAATAAAATAAAAACAATTACATACTTTTCTGCTACCTATGACAAGCTTAAAAAAGAAAAAAAAAAAAAGGGGCAGAAATAAACAGGAATTCCTCCCTACACCCATCACCACAAGGCTCCAAAACAATCAATTTTAATTGAAATCTCATTATCACTTATCGAGAATTTCTGTCTGCTTTGGATGTAATTCAAGCACAAAGTAGGTGATAATTCTGCAATTTATGAAGCACCATTTACAAGTTGTTAAACTCACACCACATGAATTTTCATTTAAAAAAGATGAATGACATACAATCTTTACAACTCATTTAATATTTAGTGTATTTTGGAGAGCAGTTCACCGTGGAATTCCATAAATATGTATTTTCACTATATAAAATTAAAATTCAGCCCTGATTATTTCAGACAAAAGCTTTAAAATGGGATTTAAGTACATATTAATAGAAAAGGACCACACATAAAAGTATAGCACCTTTTTAGTATCTCATCAATGATAATTGACAGTATTTTAACATTTTTTTCATCAACCCATGACGTTCTATAATGCTGTTTACATAATTCTCATATTGCATTTAAAGTCATGGTTATGTAGCATGTAAAAGTAATAAAACTAAAAGTACATATATTCTTCTCATTGCTATTTATAATTTGCATTTTCAAAAGAGTGCTTTTCCAGCTGCGACAGCTGGAAATCTATTAATACCAAACTATCAGTGTGAAGCAACTGAGATAGTGGATCTTCGGGCTCTGCCAATGTGGCAGCTCTTATGAGCTTAACTTTGGAAAATATGTAAAAACTGTCGGACAGCAGATACTCTCACTTGCACTAGCTATAGACTCCTCTATTACTAACTGCAAGTTGTATTTAAAAATACAGTACGTTATGCTATCTCAGCCTTCAGAAGGCAGGCATGGTTACCACACTACTACAAGAGCTGTCTTAAGGCAAATGCATGCCAGTCCTGCTGTGGAGGGAAGCACATGCAGGTGGTGCCCTGGCAGAGACAGAAACCTAAAAGTTTCAAAATCATTCTGACTTTAAGAAGGAGGAACTTTCTACCCCCTTTGACCATGCATTTATTCTCCTTTTCTAGGCAATGTAGTATACATGCACGATATCCTCATAATAATTTGATTCTTACAGCACATTTTAAGTACCATGGCATTAAAAATACAGTCTTTAAAATCAAGCAGAGATCAGGAGGCACTGGGCCTCACCCTGCTGCTCCTGGTGCCCCCCCACCCACTGGGGCAAGGGAGAGGGGAGCCCACTACCACGGCCACCTACACATCCCACCACCATGAGAAACCAGCTCCACCTCGACTTTTGGCCAAAACATGGCTGCCTGGGCTGGAAATGGGTCTTGTCCCACAGACAGGGGTACGTGAGTGCCAGGCGGTGGGTGCAACAGAACAGGAGGCGCCAAGCCCCCATGTGTTGTTCCTCAGGCCCTAGGTATAACACAGCAAACTGCCTACCCAGGCACTTCAGTCACATTCCAGTTCTGCAGGGACAGCCCCTGCAAGGAACCATTTTGTGTCCAGGCAGAAAACGTAAAAGGCCAGGACAGACCGTTCAACAACTCTGGAAGGCCAACGACCTGTTTAGCAAGACGATGGAGCCCAAGGCCTCTCTAGAATTTTTTTTCAGTTTTGTAGCACACTACTGTGTCTCCTCTCTGACTCCCCCTGTCCCCAGGCACTTGGGCAGGCAGACTTTATGCTTTGAAAAAGTGGCTGAAAAAAACAGAATCCTCTTTCTAAGGCCAGTTAAGCTCCTCAAACCCCTCTTGTGTTCTGCTGCTGCCCGGACAAGTCTCATTCTCAGTTCACTATGAGATTTCACCTCAGTAAAGAGGGAAATCCAGGCCTTGAGGACTCTTCCATCCAGGTAAAACAATAAAGGGCTACCTAAACTGATAAAATGCTCTTAGGGATTTTTTCCCCCAGGGCTTATTAGTGCTGCCAGACATATGATGCCCTCATTGCAGGTTTTTTCTTTACCATTGACAAAGCTTAGGTCACAGCAGAAAGACTGTAGGGCAGGACAATCTACTCACAGGAGCTTTCCAAAGAGATTTCTTATCTCTAACAGAAAAACTATTAAGGGGGGAGGGAAAAAGCCAACTACCAGGGAGCGCTCTCTTTAGGAGCTCAAATAAATATATGCAGCACTTAGGAAAAACATAAACATCCCCAACTCTGTAACACCATCACTCGGAGCTCTATTCACACATATTCAAAATGTTATGAATCCTTCCACATCTTGTGCCACATTTGGCAAAGCTTTTTGCAGCTGTTGTTTAGGTGTCTTGTCCATAGGTACCATTCACACGTGGAACCAGGTACAGAACTTGGAGTCCTATGTAGTTCCCTCTGAGCAGAAAAGTGGAGCATCGAGGTTGTTTGCTGGTGGCATTAAGTATACAGAAGGAATGGGACAAAGGGATACACCTGTCTACAAAAATATCTCTGTGTTGGAACACGTAAAGTGTTCTTGCTCAGGATTATATGGCCATATACATGTATCTATCAGTTAAAGACAAAAATGAGAATAGTGTGACATATGAGGCCACTTCCAAGCTTTCAAGACCGTTACAAAATTCCTTCATGACGAGCACGCTGACTGCTAATGGCCAACTCCTACGCCATATTAAGCACCATCACCACAAACACGTACCT
>KL286313.1:0-13311 GCA_000699545.1 Podiceps cristatus | reverse complement strand
AAGGGACCTTTGGATCCATGCAGCTGAGTGGGGGGGTTTTCCCCTCCGAAATTCATCCCTCTGCTGCTTAGGTGACACATAGCAAGAAAATGTATTTCAGTTTTGTAGCAGGAGTTGACAACACTGATGCATCGCTGCGTTTGGAGAGTTAAGACACGTGAACAGGCAGCTAGATCTGCACTGGCTCTGATTAAATTAGGTACTGTGGAATCAGTCTCCTGAATTTCTCTTTGCGAGGAACAAAGAGCATGGAGGTGAAAGCCTGCATTTTCTTACAGGCTCACCAAGATAACCTTTCAGTGAACCATTTATGAGCGAGCCTTACAAATAACTATTTTACTCTGAGTTTGGATTTCTTTAAGGACACTGATAGAAATTTAAGATCTTTCAGCTTTGTGTGGCTACTGACCTGAACTTAACTGCTTAAAAAACTATACAGATTAGCTGAAAATAATCTGAGCTACATTTCCTATACAGTAAAAGAAGCGTGGACATAGATTCCATGCAGAAATACACAGGCACCTTCACTGAAAGAATGCCAAATATATATATATACACACACAAATGTATCCACAGATCCTGTAGGTGCATCCGTATGCATTATTTGTGGGCCCAGTTATTTTTAAGCGTATTCAAAACTGTAGCAAATGTCTAGCTAGAACTGAAACTGTTTTCATTTGCAGTTGCAGTAGAGGCACACGCTATCGCAGCAATCACGCAAGGCTGTGCGCATGCAGCCTTCTTAGAAACCGCCTCATGCAACTTCTGTTGAGGCGAAGAGGTATTGTGCTGGTGCCTTTGAACCTGCACACCACATCAAGAGCGAAAGGAAAATAACACGCCAAGGACCTCAATAAACGTGGATTATCTTGTTTACTATAACCGCTTAAAAATTGCAAAGGCGGCCTTGAGTTCCGCAGAAGTCAAGTACTTTGCCCTATTTCTATAATAAGGCCTTCTCTTGTTTTGCCTGCTTCCCACATGATGTGTCGTGAGTCAAACGGGGCTCGGAGTAGGTGGGGCCATCACCAGACAGCTCGGTAAGGCTTCAAAAGTTTCAGTTCCCGAACAGGTTTTGTTACGACACCACCCTGAAGCAAGAGATTACGAGACAGTTGGGCCGTCTTTAGTCATGAGGCTTCAAACAGAGCTCCCCGAGCTGTTGGAGTTGTTCGTCGTAGAGCGCGCTGCTCCTCGGGCGGAGACAGCGGGAGCGGGTCATGGTCTGTTCTACCGATAGAAAGACATACGCGTAGATATGTCTGACATCCCGCTCGCAGAGTCCAATGTCATCCTTAAAACCACTTCCTCCTTCTCGTCAGCAGCATCCTGTGTGATTTCCTGCCTTGTTTTGTAAGAGCAGTAGCAATGAAAGGATTCCTCATTTATAGAAAGCCATTTTCCATCTTTAGCAGGTTTTCTTCTAAATCTCCTTCTCTTTAAAGCATTTTTCTAACAGGTTTTCTTTTTTCCTTGTTTTTTTTTTTTTTTATTTTTCCCCCTGGAGTTCAGAGTATTTCTCTCTACAGTCAAAATCCTTTTTCTATCTTTTTGCTGGTTTGTTTTGTTGTTTTGTTTTTTGTTTTGTTTTTAATACAGTTGTTGTTAACATAGAAATCCCCAGCTCCACTATTTCTGTTACAAAATATATTTTCTGAGATACAGCATCGCAAAGTTTGTATTGCATGCACAAGAGCTAATTTTTCACTGAAATCACTTACTGATCTTAATAACTACAAACATCTTGGGCTTGATTTCAAAAAGAAATTAATTTCCTTTCCATCCTCATCCAAAATCCACTGTGAAGAGCAAATGTATTCGGAGCAATTTGCATGCACCATTCCTACTATTGTTAGGATATCACTCCCTCCCACGGGCACATAAAGCTGCTTACTCAGTGCTTAAGGCCAAACTCTAATACTACTTTGATGGACGCTAAATTGAGGTAAGTTGGCATCTTCTGGCAGGTCCTGAAATTGAGCTTTGGCAGAAATTTAACCTCCTTTACACTCAATTAGATTCTTTTCGTCTGACTTGAACTGCCACCCACCTTCCATTGTGTGTTATCAACCCTCCAAACACCCAAAACTTTCTTCTTTTGTATTAATATGTAAATTAAATCAATTTACCTTCCTGCTAGTCGTGTTCATCTGGGTACAAATCAATCTAAGGAGAAGCCAGCTGAGGCAGAGGCAGGCTGCTTAGACCCCACCATATCCCTCTGCTCTGAACATGTTATTCTCCGTGTCTTGTTGGCTTGTCTGCCTCGAGTCAAACCAATTTACGTGATCTCTTTTGTTATTAAAAACATCGCCAATGAAGTAAACCCGAGGATCTGTGGAGCCCAGAGTCGAAGTCTTGTTAGCACTGTGGGGACCGAAGGCATTTGTTGCTCCTGACCAACAGCATTTCCTGTGATAAGAATAGTTTCTGGTTACCACAGGCTGTCACATATTTATGCACAAATTCCAGTTTCTGAGAACTAAACGAGTATGCCTCGGGCTGCCCTTCGTGTGAAACTTGACAGGTTTGGTTCACACGGCTTGGTGAAAAGCAATCTCGGCTCCCATAGTTCCTCCACGGGTTTGTACTCATTCTCCTGGGGTCTTTGGGCTCCGGCAGACGCCTCGCCACATCTCGGCCGCAATATCTGTGTTTAATCCACCTTCAGTATAATTCTCACCTGCAGCCATTAGCCACCTTGTGTTAATCTGCAGCCAGCTATGTTTTACACTGAGGACTGAAACCAGGACTTCAGGTTTTATTCTAGAATAGCGTTATGACTCCAAGGAACCCGTTTCGGTAGCAACAAGCTGAACTCAACAGTAGTTTCTGGTTTACACAAGCTGTTGACCTAACCCCACCTGTCTGGGCTTCTCTGTCGCGATGACGTCCTAAATGTGAGGCCCCTGTGTTTGTGTGGCCGTCCTTTATTTGAGAGCTGTGGTTTCTCAATGTCGGGATGCGGGCCGGTGCTCCCCAGCTGCTCTGAACGCCACAGGTACACAGCAGCAAGTGATCAGCCCAAGAACTCTCCCAGTCCCAATTTTAATATAGGTGCTGATGGTTGCCATCTTCGGTCTTTACCCTTTGTAGGCTCAGTAAAACGAGGATTGTGCTGCTTGGGATCTTCCCAGGCCTCTTATAAGAATCACTTGGTTACTGGACACGGAAAGTTAGAACGTATACGCTCTCGGATGTATCAAGACGTCTTGATCACCTGAGTATTTGATGTCCAGCGGCTTGCCCCTTCTTCCTCGCTTTCAGGCAGAAGTAATCAGCAGACGCAAGGCAGTATCCAGCACCTTTGTGCTTTTTATATTTGGCAAGGTCGAGGCAGCCTTTTGTGGCTTTGACTCATACCCTGAGCTCACGCTCCAGCTGGGACAGCCACTGGACCGAGACTGAGCCGCGGTTCCAGGAGCGCTGCCTGGCCTGGCTTCCCTGCTGCTGTGAACAGGGGTTGCCCCAGCTCCTCAGCGGAGCTGCGCTGACTTACTCTGGCCAGTGCGTGGCCGCCCCGTTCCTTCCTTCGATTTCAGTTTGGTTCAGGTCACAGTCTGCCTTGGAATTGAGAAGGGCCATAAATCTCTCAAGATGCGCTTGACAAGCTGACACGGCCCGAGCTACTAAAACAAAACACAAGCCATGGCCAACTTTCCCTGTGATCCCTGAACATTTACAACCTTCCTGGTTTACTGTGCAGGTGGAATTATCCCCTGTTGTGTTTCTGCTGCAGCTATTCTGCTTCCATCCAGAGATGGCTTTTCTCAGAACTTGAAAACATCGTTCTTTAATCAACTGAATTGAACTTTGAATCTCATGAAGTGGCAGGTACACTGCGTCTGTAATGCCCCATCTGTCTTCTGTGAAGCTGTACGGAGCACAGCCAGAGGACCTTTGGGCTCAGCTATAAACATTACACTCAAATGAAACCTGAACTAAAAATAGTAATTACTGGAAAACAAAGGGGACAACCTGACCCCACAGCTGGCAGTCTTAGTACAGCGATATGTAATTGTCTGCATATTTCTAAACTACACTTGCAAACAGCTTCCAGAAGCTTCCAAGGAATGATGCTTGCCCAGCTCTGGCAGATGGTTTCTCCTTACAGGAGAGAGGGCTCCTTGGGCTCTCCAGGCCCTATCCAAATACAGAGCAGGCTGTTTGGCATATTGCAGCTCAGCTACCTGCAAAAGCTCTCACGTGGACCAGAGCTGACTCTTTTGCCTGACAGCGGAGGATTTGAACAAAACAGTGAAGCTCTAAATCACCCTGGTAAAATAAGACTGAGCCACTGTAAGAGGGATGCCCCGTGCAGTGGTAGAAAGCCCCGTGTAGGTCAGGGTCCTGTATTATTAGACATTATTATATGTCCTGCAATCAAGGTGGAGAAAACAGGCATAGTATGAGAAATGACAAAAATTTGAGCTTGCTCGGGTTACAGGACCGCTCAGCATCAAAGCCACAGCAAGTTGTATATCTCCTGAGCCTGAAAGCAACACTTTTGTTCACTGGCCAGGCTAAAGAAGCTATTGGCACTGACTAGTACTGATGGCAGTGAGATCTCTTCTAGCCACTCCCTTGGCCAGATGGCCTTGATATTTTTTCATGTAAGGTATACCAGATACCCCAAGAAACCTCTGTCTTCATACGCAAATACAATTCTCCTGTCTTCTTCCTTTTTTTTTTTTTTCCCCTTTTAGGTTGCTTTGCAATTCACAGCCGAAACAAAAGTGACTTCAAGACAGAGAGATTCACACACACCCAGAGGGCTGTTCCCAAACCAAAAGCATCCCTCCATTTAACGCAGCTCAAGAGAGGGCAAGATACCTGGTGTTCCCTGAGCCCACTGCTGAGGAAATGAAAACCACACTGGCCTCCCACATCTTCAGGATGGATAAGAGTCGCTTCAAAGGAGCCAAGCCTGGCATAGGCAAAGAGCAAAGAAAGAGGTGAGGGTCCTCAGGCTGCTCGGACCTGCAGAAGCCCCCAGTCACCTCGAAACCGGAGACTCCTCTATCAGGAGCTGGGGGTAAGTTAACCACCGGAGGGTCTCTCAGCCGGGATCAGGCCGTAGCAGTGAGAGGCAGGGCTGGTGAATGCGGTGTATCAATCAGACTTGTTCAGCCTATCCTGAAATGTCACTTTTCAGATGTTCTCTGTATGATTAGAACCAGGAAGAGCAGAAATGAGAAGTATTTTTTTTTTCCCTCCACTTCTTCAAGTTTCTCCACTGCTTTTCATGGGGGGCACCCTCTAATCTGTGCTGTGAAATGGCATTAAAGGGAGGGAAAGCAATTCAACAATTATCGTAGACATCTGCGTGTGGCAAAATTCTCTTGCCTTACATTAGAGAAGACGTGAAATTTGAAATGGAAGCTTGGACTACAATTCTGTGGTCATTTATACCAGGTTTGAGCACTACTGGATCATTTAGCAGGACAAATTCGATCCAGATCATGCCTGGGCACACAATTACGTTTCTGTTGAATTAGCCAGAGTACATAATACAGCGTTTATGCTGGCTTTATGCCGGCAGCAGGAGGAAAGACAATATCTAATCTGGCATGAAGCCTACCAATACAGAGTTAATGTCATAACTTTTTAAACAATTTTGAATGGGATCAGTGCTTTGGGTTGTGTGGTCTAGCATTTTGGATCCAGGAGCCCTAGAGCCAGATTTCCTGTATCATCAACCTGTGACCATTTTTGCAGTGTTCAAAGTGTGTTTCTCCATAAAATTTTCTCTTACTGTGCCCCCTCACACGAGCCCTTTGTCCCACCCGAGGTGGTGGTTGTAGCCCATTATAGTGCTGTACTGTATGTAACACAGATCCAGGATCTCTCACCACAGCCTTTCACTGTCGCTCCCAAGGCCCTGCGGAACTGTACGTGCATGTAATCGTGTGTAGATTTTCTAATACAAATATCACGGTTGTTTGTTCGGCTGGACCAATGGATGCATGCTCGCTGTCATTTACTTGTGCGGTTACCATACTGCCGCCCATGCAGCCATGGGAACTGTCAGTGCCCATCTCTCAATCCGTCTTTCTCATGTTCATTAGTGGCATCTGATTTCTGAAGGGACCCATGCTCCTGCCTATCTCCGTAATACGGGGTTGGAAAAGCCTGTGCTTGCTCTCATTCACAGAAGGTGGTGTTTTCTAAGAAAACCGACAGAGTGCCAGGCTGTCATTCACCAGGGAACTCAGAAGAATCTACCCTCTGAGCTGCTTTACCTGCTGACGCTTCTCATCCAGCCAGTTTTCCCAAAGTAATCCTTCTAATTTACAGCTACAGGCTGGAGTTTCTCTGCGTAGTCTTTGGGAGAAAACCCATTCTGGAAAAGTTGCTTATTTTAGAACCCACAGCCTCAAGGAAGGTATTTTTCCCTAATCCCAAACTAAATGATATCATACTTGGCTAGTGCTGTAACCATGGTACTGAAGTTATTTATGTCTCTGAAATTAATGCTATAGTTAGCAACACTGGAACAGGGTTTCTTCTATGCTACTGTCCAAGTGCCTCCCTACCCCAGCCCGAGGCTACACTGGAAAGCAAGACAGAGTGTCTCCAGAGGGTCTTTAATTTGCAGTAAACAATGTCAGCCTTTGCCGATTTCCACAACTTGGCAACACAGAAATGGATATGCACAAAGCTGCATCTTCTAACCAAAACAAAGCACTTGGCTATGTTTTTATTGATCTTGTTCTGTTGGGAGATTTATTTGAGTTTGTTTGTTTTAGTTCTTAAAGTAAATGTTAATTTCCGTGAAAGGACCTGGAACGCCAGCGCGCGGAGCCAGGACTGGCAGGAGGAGGGAGAGCTCGGTTGTGCTCCACTCATCAGCTCCAACATCAGGGAATCACCAGGAGGGCGAAGGGGAGAGGTCAGCTTTTGTGCCCAGGACACTGCAAAAGTCGCCTCAGAGAAATGGACAGCCTGTGTGTACAAGGTGCCTGGGAACCCAACCAACGTTATTCCAGGCTGATCCCTCTGCAAAGATCCCAGAGAAGATTGGGAAGAATCCAGCGAAGCAGAGAACAGAAGAAACACAGAAAACCACACAGTGCTGAATCCCTGCAGGTCAAAGATCAGGCAGCTCCCTGCTTCCACGGCGCAGATGGCGGAGAGCAAAGCTCACGGCTGCGTCCTGCGGCTCAGACGGCAGCCCGGTGACCCAGGCACCTCTCTGCTCTCCCAGGGAGCCCGCGCCAGCAGCAGTAGCTTCTGCATGCCTTACGCAGCAGATCACCGCTCAAGTCAGGGAACGGAGAGAACCATAAAACAAGTCTGCAATAAAACCATTGCCATGGTTTTGTTTCATGTAACACACTGCCTTCATGTCAGTTCTGCTACCTGAATTAACCTTTTCATCTCGTTCTTTGGCACAGCAGTCTAATTCCGCTCACCCCAAGAATAACGAGGCGACAAATCCCTACCCCCGGTTTAGAGCTTTTCAGATGCTCTGGCCTTGGGCCCCGATCTGATTTACGACTAAACTTGATGGAAGAAACTCTCAAGGCCTTCACTGAGAGGCAGATAAAGCATTCTGGGAAAATTTACTGGGGGAGAATGTAGCATTTATTTGGGGTTTCAGTTTTATTTTGGTTTACAGTCTAAACTTTTAATTCCCAGAGCCACAATTCTCCCATTGCCTTCATGGGATTTATATTGGAGTCACTTGACCGGGTTTTGCTATGTCTAACGTGATTGCCTTCTTTATTTTTTTTGCCTTTTTTTTAATTTTTTCTCCTTTTGACCACAGGCGAAGGAAATAAATCATCTGATATCCTGCCAGCAAACTGCCATAGGCGCTTTGAGGCTGGAGGCGTTTCTCCTGCCCCAAAAGAGCGTGAAAAAAAAACCTGGCTGATAACTTGGACAGGGTTCAGGTATGTCCGTGCACATACCAGCAGTTAAACTGATTTCTTCTACTATCTTATCTGTCCATTTCTGGTTTTAAAGGGGAGGAAGTTTGGCAGGCAAGTTACTCTTGGAATGCACTCAGTAAACCACGGGCAAGAGAAGCGAAGAGCATAAATAGAAATAACCATAGGTACAGCAGCTGGGAGCCTGACAGCTGGCTTCTATTCCTGGCTTTACCCATGACTCGGTTGGTGACCTCAGCAAGCCACTTCACCTCTCCCTGCTCCAGCTTTCTCACAGGCAAATCACCCGTTTCACAGGTCACCCCAGGCCGAGGGCCCCAGTGTCTCCCAGCCGGGTGTCTTCGGAGGGAAAGCCTCATCCTGCTCGCCCTGCCAGCCCCAGCCGTTCCACTCTGCGGATCAGGGCTTCGCAGACGTGGCGCCTCTCTCCCCGAGGGGAGCCGGCAACTTTAACCAAATGCATTTGGTGAAGCTTTTTGGGATCCTTCAAGGAAAGGAAGAGCACTGTAACAAAACGCTGCCAGTTATAGCGTGACAGCGTACAACACATTCGATCAGGGCTTCGCAGACGTGGCGCCTCTCTCCCCGAGGGGAGCCGGCAACTTTAACCAAATGCATTTGGTGAAGCTTTTTGGGATCCTTCAAGGAAAGGAAGAGCACTGTAACAAAACGCTGCCAGTTATAGCGTGACAGCGTACAACAGATTCCTGCTATGGACAGAGCTCTGCTATCAGCCAACAACACATTACTTTTGCCGAGGTCCCTCCTCATTAATTGTGGCCAAAGCGCTGAGCAAAGCCAATTTGCAGCTTGCTTTCCTTTTCTCCTTACTCAAGACCAATTCCTTGACAGCGAGAGCCAGACCCTGAGACTGTTACGCTGGGCTCTGTCTGCTGCCCCACCTGCACTCCCCACACCCCCCCCAGCAGCTGTAAACGCCTCTTCGCTTTATTCCTGCCCGCCTGGAGCAGCTTCCTGGGCTGTTAATGCCAGATACAGCCCTGGCCTTGGATGGGAAGTCCCATGGCCGGAGCGGGACGGAGCTGTGTCGGGAGCCTGCAAAGGCCCTGGAATGGGCCACTGGAAAAGCAGAGCTTGTTTTTGCAGGAAAGGCTTGTTAGTGGTGCTCGGGAGCCTCCTGCACCCGTCGCAGGGCTGGGCCTCTGCGCATGCCGACCCCGAGGCTGTAGCCATGGTGCAGTGCAGCGAGCAGGAAAGCTGCAGTAAAGGTCCACGAGCCCACGTATGCTGTTAGCCCCTCTGCATGCCTCAGGACCAGCAGCAGCACAAAGGCATCCTGGATCGATCTAATTTCTGTATAAAAACAGGAAACTGCCCCTCCCTTCGCCAAAACAGAGGAAGAGCTGCATGGCCTGTATCTGTGTCACCGAGAAAAGGGGCTGGGGAAGGAGCAAACGGCTCTCCATCTTCTCCGGGAGCGTGTCAGAAAGAGGATGCCGGAGCCAATGTGTCCTAGGGATACTTGGAAGTCTGTGCACAGCACAGGCCTTGGAAATCCGAAAGTGAGAAGATCTCTGCCCCATCCAGGCTCAGCCCTCTCCTAACTCCCAGTCCCAGCAGGAGAAGCAGAGGGGGGTTGCTGCAAGCAGTGGGGCAGGGCTCCCCGAGATGCCCCGGGCTGCGGGCGTTTCATGTGGCGCCTCCGCTTCGAATTCAGTTTGGGCTCGTGGCAGCTGAACCCCCGTGCGATCGGATGGTTGTTTGCTGACCCAGAGGAAATGAATCCTCACACGCAAGCCCGCCGGCCCTCCCCTCCGCCTCCAGCAGTCATAGCAGGGAAAGCTGCGACAGATTCAAGACTGAAAAAAAAAAAAATAAACCCTTTCCCTTCAGAAACAGTGTCTCCCACACCAGGCCGAGCATGTTAAGGCAGGGATGAGGTTTGCATTTGTGACACTTTTACTTCTGTAATGAAAAACTTCTCAAGAGTGCAGCGATGTCAGGTAATGCCTTCCCTCCAGCCCACATCCATTACAGCAAGAGAGGAAGGAGAGAAAACATCTATATTCCTATTTCTTGCCTTTGTTCCTCTGGACCGAGGTGAATCTACCACCGACAGATGGAACTTGGGAACCAACGTTTCCTCAGCGCACAGCACCCTGCTCTCCTTGGCTCCATCTCACACCGCTTTTGTGTTACAGAGGAGTCGCATGAAGACAATACTACATGATGAAAGAGGCGAAATATTTTTTAGAAGACCCTGAAACTCTGAGGAACTCTTTAGAATAATTCAAGACAGCTGATGGATTGGGACAGGGGACCCGGAATAGCCAGATATTTCAGCTACCGAGTCAAATTGTTGTCCGACCTGTGCAACAGCTTGAGCTCCAGCGGATGGGCCTCCAGTGCTTGCAGTGTGGAAGAGCCAGAGGAACGGGCAGGCTGGCCACGTGCGTTAGCCCAGGATCCTGCTCATGGAAATCCTGCGACTTGATTGTGTTTGCTCTGGGATTGCACGCGCATAAATCAGGCCATAATCAAAGTTTGGCTCGTTTCGGTATCCCCCGATCAATTAGAAATAGGGATTGTATGGTGTTAAACCAAAAACCACACACAAAAATTACTGTTCTGCATACAGTAGTTGTTCTCAGCTTAGTATATAAGTGAGAAACCCCAAAGTCATGACCGGTTTTTCCTGACAATGAGTCCTGGACCTCGCTATGTTAAAAAAGAAATATCAGAATAGTATTTGCTCTCACAGTCATAACCATCATTTTCTTTGCTCTCTTGTAGCCAGCGCGTCATGTACACTCATGTTTAGATGTGTCCGCAGAGGAATCCAACCTGCAAATAAAGAACTGCAACAGAAGTTGTGGTTTTGTTATTACTGCTCAAGGCTGAGATCGTGTGAGAAAAACACTTTCCAGTTCAGATGGAGGAAATGGAAAGCACAAAGATTCATTACTCTGCTATTCAACAGAGCAGATTTCTAATGAACTCCGTCTACCAAATAGTTTAGAGATGAGGAAGCGACGAAGAGCTGCTTTTCATGCAAGTAGAATAAAAATCAGAGAATAGAGTTCTCAGGCTGGTTCACCCCACCAAGAATATCTCTACCTTCCCCTCTTGTGCTAAGTATTTTCATTATAGACACTTGACCTTGACTTCTCAAACCTTCCCCTCAAACACACTCTTCCCATCTCTAATCATCTGCATCACCTTCCTCCTGCAGCCGAAGAGCAGAGCCTCTCCACCGCTCTCCAGCAGCCCGGCAGGAGCTGTTCTGCCTCCCCGGGGACAGCCGTACAGCGACCAGGCCAAACCGTCCTCATTTTTACAGGTGGAAGGTCGCCAAAGTGTCTTTCAACTCCTACATTTTAAAAAAGCGGAGATGCTTTTGAACTACCGCAGCAGACATAGGTTCGAACAGACTGGATTTGGTCCAAATTCTTCTACTGTCCATCTTGTGATCAAAGAAAGGGCACAGCTGTCCCGTTTTCCTCTGCCTGCCTTGATTTCGGCCAAAAGAGTAAACGGAAGAGTCCGGCCACCGCAGTTTCGCCCTTACTGTCACCACTTCCAGCTTCTTTCTGACATACTTCATAACAACTGTTCAGCCTCCTCTCAAACAGGGGTGAGACTGCGACAGAAAGACTGTAGATCACCGAGAAGCTCAGATGAAAATTGTAGTGGTAATACGGAATGTTATTCGCTAGCACTACGACAGGTACTAAAATCAACAACTAAAGGAATACTGATTTGTTAAAAAGGCTTCTGTCCGCTTTCTGTCTCTTCCGTGATTTCATTTTACAAACAGGACTACAGTGGGGATAAATCCCCTTATGGAAAGTAGCTCTCAGGCTACTTACAGGATAGAAATAGTTTTTCCAGGCCCCGCAGCCGAGCAAGGCAGCTCCAAAGATCGTGGCCACGCTCACCCAAGAGCTCACATCGCCAGGCGAGTTCATGGTGATGAGGAAGGCCCAAGGTGAAGGCAGGAAATCAATCCCCGGGTCAGGACCAGGCCCGGCAGCTGCTGAGCCGCTCTCCGGCAGCAACAGAGGGCTGAGGTCAGGCCGGGCAGACATCCTGCAGGTTGGGGGCCGGATCCGGAGGGTCCGTGGACTAGGGACTGAGCTGGACACCGGCACTTCTAGAGCAAAGCTCAAGCAGGGAGCGAAGGCTCTGGGCTGCGCTTAAACGGGGCTCCCGGCCTGGCAGCAAGGGGTGCGGACGGAGGCCCCACCTGGGGACGCTCAGGGCCACCAAGGACCAGCAGTGCCCCCAGGACCCCGACAACTGGCAGCAGCAAAGCTGCCATCTTGCAGCGATTCCTTCGGGGAGCAGATCTCTGCCGTACCAACGGCAGGCTTTGCGGCGGCAGGGCCCGCGCTGCTCTTAGTCCCGTCCCCAAACGCCGGCGCGAGCCCTTTTGGCTTCTGCCGAGCTCCTTCTCTCTGCCCGCCCCCAGCTTGGCACTAGAAAGCAAACGGCTCTGTGAGCGGCCGAATTTGCAGAGCCCGGCTTTCAACGGGCTGGCGTCTCTTGGGGGACCAACCTGGGCGCCTGAGGGGGCACAAACTCTGACTGACGCTTTTCCCACGGTTTGGGCGGCGATCAGATGTCAGATCCGCGCGGATTCTCTAGTGTCTAATAAGGTCTGACAGCAAGTGTTGGTCTTTCTCAGCCCCGGCAGGGTCGTTCTTTCCCCGGCCGTTTGTAAATGCAGGAACCGAGCCCTATACCTCCCTCAGTTTGGGATAAAACTGGCCAAAGGGTTAAAAAGTTTTTGGAAGAATATGAATGCGCTGATATACAATGTGGTTGCATAAACTCTGTTACGTTAGGAAATCAAAACAATCGACCCTTTTCCCCCTAAATGTGATAGAATTTACGGTTGTGTTGCTCCTGGTAGTGCAAAAGCCCCTTTTAAACTTTGCTCTACAACTTGCAGAGAGCCACCCTCCAGAACTGTTGCTTTATCTTCAGGCTTGAGTACTGGAGAGACACACTTTACCCTTCAGGAAAACGTGACGCCAGCCAGAGTGACTCTTAAGTCAGCGCGTGAGCAGTCACGGGGAGCCCCGGGGACACGCGGGCTCGGAGCACACCTGAGAGCCAAGGTAGAGATCGGTACAGGAAACGGGGCTCCACATTCCCCGGGAAGCTCCGGGGCCTTAAAAGAGGGGAAAAAAAGTCTATAAAGGGTGCACGGGTGTTTCTCAAAAGGGCATAAAGGAGCCGGGATGGGACTGCACAGCCCAAGCTGGGCGTTCTGCAGAGACAGCTCTGCGACGGAGATGCGCAGGGTGGATTCAGCTCTGCCTCCTGCACCCACACGTCCCAGCTCTGGGCCCGCGAGGTGAGCCCCGCCGCCTCCTCGGGCTGCCCTCGGGGACGGGGCCAACGCGACCTTTACGGTCTGGGCTCTGACAAGCGCTTCCCGCGGGGTGAC